>JAFEMH010005101.1:0-177966 GCA_022495995.1 Adenophora triphylla var. japonica
CAGCTGTTGTAAGGACAAGTACTTGATGCTTTCCCATTGGTCCACCGATATCCACTTTTGTCCTTTAGAGCCGTTGATGCAGAAAGCTGATCAGACCTCAGCTGCAATCAAGGTGGTTAGGACATCTGTCACCTTTATGAGATCTTTGCAGATCTGCTCTGACATTGGGTCACGTGACAAGATATGGTGGTTGACATTTTATATTGCTGATGTGGATTCCAAGGGAAACTGAGGATCACTTCAAGAGGCCAATCATTGGGGCGGTTCTGGTGCAAAGCGGTTTGACAAGAAGGCGGTTCCACCAGAGGAAGGATTTCCAAGTGCGGTTTGCACTTTAAATGACAAGCGGTTTCAGACAGAGGGAAACACAAGACAAAAAGGCGGTTCTGCCAAGCGGTTCAAAAGAAGGCGGTTCTGAAACCCTTGAAACTGCAATCCTTAGATCCAATGATTTTTGAGCCAGTCTTCAAGCCTAAATTTAACCTATTTTATAAAAATGGACTTAGCTAAAAATTGAAGTCTAAGCTTCATTACATAGGGTCCTAAAGTCCTTAAAATAAATAGGAGGTTATGGTATCAATCAAATCAAATACAAAATAGGAGGGTTAAAACATGCATACCCAACAATCTCCCCCTATTTGATTGATGCCATTACCTACTACAGCAAAAGCAAACATTGTACTTGGTAAAAACATGTCCATAAGAATAATCATGATAAGTCATGTCCCAAGTCAATGCACACACTAGCTTAAGCTATAGATTTCTATACTATCTGAAAGATAAATACTTACAATATGGAAAGTATAGAAATGCATTCAGTGCACTTAAAGAAATGTGAGTTTAAGTTCAAAGTGCAGTTTAAACTGAATGTTTAAACATCAATTCAAAATAGTGAATTTTAAGTTTGAAAAAAAATGTTTGAATGAGGTTTAAGACCATAAGCGGTTTCATTGTTCTACAAACAAGCAGTTTGATAAGAACAAGGTTTTGGAACCATGATGCAATTTCCATTAATTCCTAAGATGATTACAAGTACAGGAATGAAGGAAAATTACAAGGTTACAAAAAGCAAAAATAAAGTAAGTTGGACAAAAGAAAATACAAGGAGAATGCGGTCCAAACTTACCAAAAGGAGTTCACAAAAAATACAAGGAAAATGCGGTTTACTGCCGGGGCGGCTTGTTCACTTCATGCTCAGCTCCACTTGGTCCAGCTCTGCTTTGGTCTGGAGCAAACGCTTTCCTCATTCTTCTGACTTCTTCTGCGGTTCTGGTGAGAGTAGCTTCAAGCTTCTTTAAGGCATTCACAGAATGAGCAGAGGAAGAATTGGTGGCACCAACCGCTTTGGTATTTTCCACAAGATCTTCCTTGATAATGTCAAGCTTTACATTGACAGAGGAATAGATAGAATTGAAGATGGTGTGGAGTTCTTCTTGCACAGAAGCGGTCTGGGTCTGGATGGTTTCTTTCAAGGGATCAAGATCAACAGTAACATCCAAGGATTTTAGACCTTGCATCTCAGCTTCAATCTTGGCAATGAATCCAGCCTTCAAGTTGTCCAGGCGGCTGTTAAATTCATCCTGAATCTCCTTCAGCTTTGCCATGGAGGCATCTCCAACACATTCCAGATTGACCTTGGAATCAACTTTGAGCACATCAATCTGTTCCAGGACTTCTTCACGCAGTGAGTCCAAAGCATTTTGAACAATCTGGGCCTGCTGCGGTCTGGAGTCAAGGAAACCAATGAATTTCTTGCCCAGCTCTCCAAAGTCTTTTTCCAGGGAATTGCATATCTTTTCACTCAGGTCGCTCAAGGATTTGTCTAAGTCAGCAACTGAGGTCTTGTCTGCAATAGCCTTTGCAACTCCTTCTTCAACTGCGGTTCTGATAATAGAGGCGGTTTGAGCATCAGGAGCGGTTGAAGGGGAAGGGGCGGTTTGAGTTTCTGTAGAATTCTCCCCCTTAATGGCATCAAGCAAAGAGGACTTAATGGTTGCCATTTCAAGGGAGTGAGAATCCACCTTGGCTTGGAGAGAGCGGTTGGATTCAATGAGGGAGGCATTGGATGCGGTCAAGGAAATTATGTGACCCTGGTTGATAACCAATTGGCCTTGGAAGAGGTTTAGGGTCTGGAGAATTTGGGAGTATTCAGTGAGAGGTGCGGTTGAGGGTGACGCGGTTGGGAATATAGGAGGCGGTTGGGTTGGGTTGGTTTGGGGAGCGGTTTGGGTTTGTGGAGGTATGTTTGGAGTAGGGGATTTTTGGCGGTTGGGCGAGTTTTGTGGAGGTGGGGATTTTGAAGGGGAATTTGATTGGGAGCGGTTAGGTGTAGGGGAATGGGAGCGGTTTTGGATTGGGGAATTTATTGGGGTTGGGTCATCTCTAACAGATTTAGAGGTAGCATGTCCAACAGAAGGTTTGGACTGCCATTGCTGATAGGCTTGGGATTTGGTTGGGGTTTGGTTTGAGTGTTGGGAGTTTACGGAATGGGAATGTTGGGGTGAGGAATGAACAGATTGTGAGGATAATGGGGAAAGGGATTTTCTGTGGTTAGGTGAAGAGGAATCTTGAGGAGGTGATTGAGGAGGGGAATATTGAGGAGTTGGAGGAAGGGAATTTTTGGGAGGTGAAGGAGAGGGTGAAGGTTGGACAGGTTTGGATTTGTCAAAAGGTTTCTTTTTGGCTGCCATCTTCTTTCTCCTCTTTGGTTTCTCCCCCTGAGATTGTGCGGTTTTCATGGGGGAAGGTGTTATGGATTTGGATTTTGATGGGGATTTGGAAAGGGATTGGTCAGGAGAGGCTTGAGTGTTTGGGGGCGGTTGATCTTCTGGAGGCGGTTCCATATGAGAAGCGGTCGGTGCAGTTGACTTGCCCTTGGCCTGATATTTTACAGCTTGCTCCTTGGCCAAACTGGCAATCTTGGCTTCCAAAATCTGCATCTGTTCCTCCACAGTAAGTCCAGCCATATCATCTTTGGCTTTCTTGGCTTTCTTCACCAAGTTTGGAATACTTGGGTCTTCTTCCTCTTCTTCATCATCTCCTTCATCCGCCAAGTTAAAGGTTTCAGTTTCAGGTTCCTTGGAGGACTTCTTCTTTTTCTTGCTTGTACCAGCTCCATCATCAGCAGTAGGCGGTTTGGATGCTGGAGCGGTCTTGGTCCTTTTAGGAAGCGGTTCAACTCTTGCTTGTGGCTTCCTGGACCGCTTGGCTCCTTTAGCTTTTGGAGCGGTTGAGGGATCTCTCAACTCATAAGGCTCCTTCTTTGGGTATGTATCTGCATCATACAAGGACTTATACAGTGCATCACCATTTGCATACCTGAAAGTGTGGCATGCAAGTACTCCCAGAGAATCAAAAGAGCAATCCACCATCAACTCAGGATTCTTGGTGGCAATATCATCCAAGTGCTGGAAGTCCATAAGAAGTGCGGTCAAAATCCTGCAGAAGGGTCTCCACCTCTGATCTTCTCCTTTGACCTTAGACTGATAAGTGGCTACACTGTCTCTGATTTCTCGATACAGAATCCTTGGCCAATGCAGCTTGATCTCCATGAAAATAGCAGAACTGTACATCCATTGTTGGGATGTAAAGTTATTGTGATTACCAGTCTTCCCATAGACTGTCCTCCCAACAAGATGACCAATGTGGCTCATCAGCTCACCAAAATTCTTCCTAGGAATCTTCTTGTATCTCCTAGCCATGGTATCTACTTTGGCGGTTGCTAATGCAGCATTGTCCTGGATGACTTTTTCCACCTCAGTAGGAGCTCCAGGAACTACAAAGTTGAATAATCTTCTTATGTCAATGTAGTCAATGGACAGCTCTTGGCTCTCAATAACAGCGGTAAGGCAGGAGACTCTATTTCCTCCTTCAAGAATTCTAGATCCTCTCTTAGCGGTTGCAAAGAACTGATCTACAAACGATGGCACAATGAAGTTCTGCTTCTTGGTGAATAGAGGTAGGATACCAGAAACTCTGAGCTTCCTCAGCAACTCCCTTCCTAGAGCATCAGTCTTGAGCTCTGCCTCATTTACTTCCCACCCTGGTAGGAAAGTAGTAGGATCCTACAAAGAATGTTGTTAAGTGTTAGATCCATTTTTGTATTCATAAGTTACAAGCGGTTTGAGCACCAAGCAGTTTAGCTTTAGGTGCGGTTTTTAAAGTGAAGTTTTCAAACCACAAGTAATTTTATGAATACTAAAAGAAAATGAGGACTATTGAGAACAAATATTACTTAAGTACGTGGCATTGTAATCCAAATTTATCCCACACTGCAAGCGGTGCTTAGAGAGGAATTTTATGGTGTCCAGCCTATATACTTAGTAATTTCTCAAAAATAGAATAGGATATAAACAGTAAGCGGTTCTAAAGATTTGAAAATGCGGTTTTAGAACATGCGGTTTTAACAAGGAAGAGGAGGAGCGGTTTGAAACAGAGAAGCTTAAGCGGTTAAGTCCAAGCGGTTTCAAACCATAGAAAAATCCAAAAATTATAAAAAGTTGAAAATTTTTCTAAGTGTTGAAAAACACTATGCAGATTCAAGGCATCCAAAACATATGATTTTTCAAGAAAAGTTCATGAGTTTCATGAAGAACACGAAGAACATTCATGAACACCATGAACAGAGATTTATGAAACTTAACCAAAATGAGCAAATAACATATCAAAATGATCACATTGGGAAGGGGATTAACAATATATCAATAAAATTACAATCTTTACCCAGAATCATCCATAATCACTAAAAATGTAAAAGTGGGTTTTCGAAGTTCATAGTTAGACAAATGCAAAATCAGTGCTCTTATCATGGAATAATCATAAAATAAGTAACATATAAAGCATCCATGCATAAATCCGAGCAAAACCCAACAATTCACAAGCAAAATGGTCAACAAACAAGATCAAAATCACTAAAAATGAAGAACAGGCATACGAAGGGTTTCAAAGTTCTACCATGGCAGTTTAAAGAAATCTGAAGTTTAAGGGTTAGAAATTGATTACCATTTCCAGAATAGGTTTCTTGGGTCCTTTTGCAATATGTGAGGCTCTTTGGCATTTTGAAGTTGAAGGTTTTGAAGATGTTGCCATTGACAGTTTAGAGGATTGTAAATGGAGTATGTAAAGGGTTTTAGAGAGAGAGAGTGAGAAAGTTGGTAGAAGGTACGAATGCAGAGGGTTTCAGAAAAAGCTTTAGTTTCACCAACTTAGGTTTATATAGGGTAAAGGGGCGGAGGCAGTTGGTCAGAAGAATGATTGAATTTAAACCAACTGTTGCACCCTTTCACCTCCTGCACATCACTCTATGACGGCTGACATGAGGGCTTTAAATGCTCATGTCCCCTTAGCATTAAATGCTCTAAAATTTTGAATTTTTGAGGGAAAACATTTGCAAAAATACCAAAAAAAAAATTAAAAAATAAATAAAAGAATTTGAACAGCTTTTTTTTTTTTTTTTTTTTTTTTTTTTTTTTTTTAAGTAAAGATAAGCAATAAAATAGACAGAGATTACTTCTTGTTGAAACGCGGTTTTGGTCCAAGCGGTCAGACTGCATGAGCGGTTTTGTAACTTGCGGTTGCAGGCAGGCGGTTGGACAGCTTTCGGTTTTGGATCAGGCGGTTCAACAGAAGTGGTTTTGATTCCAAAATGGAATTTCAACCTAGACTCAACAAGCAAGTTAGCAAATAAAAAGTATGGAATTTATTTAAGTTCAAGCATACCCATTTCTCCTCTGAGAAAAGAAAATCTCTTGGAGTCAAGAGCCTTTGTGAGGATATCAGCAATCTGGTTGTCTGTCCCCACGTACTCTAAATGGATATTCCTCTTCTCCACATGGTCTTTGAGGAAATGATACTTGATATCAATATGCTTGGTCTTGGAATGCATGACAGGGTTGTTGGAGACTGAAATTGTTGAAGTGTTGTCACACATGATAGGGCAGTTGCCTTCATGGATTCCATAGTCCACCAATTGCTGCTTCATCCAAAGGATTTGACAGCAACAACTACCAGCAGCAATATACTCAGCCTCTGTGGTTGACACTGAAACTGAAGCTTGCTTCTTGCTGGCCCAAGCAACTAGTCTATTCCCGAGGAAATGACAAGTACCACTAGTGCTTTTCCTGTCAATAGTGCAAGCTGCATAATCTGCATCTGAATAACCTACAAGATCAAAATTCGAATCTTTGGAATACCAAAGTCCAAGGTTAGTGGTTCCAGATAAATAGCGGATTATACGCTTGACTGCAATAAGATGTGCTTCTCTAGGATCTGCTTGATAGCGAGCACATACACAGACACTAAACATGATATCTGGCCTACTAGCAGTTAAATAAAGTAATGAGCCGATCATACCTCGATATAAAGTCTGATCAACTTTCTTACCTTTGAGATCCTTATCTAGCTTATTGCCGGTGGCCATAGGAGTATCATATGCTTTAGCATTTTCTAATCCAAACTTCTTTATCAACTCCTTGGTGTATTTGGCTTGGCTAAGGAAAATACCTTCTTCGCATTGCTTGATTTGAAGCCCGAGGAAGAAAGTTAATTCTCCCATCATGCTCATCTCAAACTTGCTTTTCATTAGCTTTTCGAAACGCTTACAATGCAACTCATTAGTAGAACCAAAAATAATATCATCGACATAAATTTGAACAAGTAAAGTATGCTCATTATATTTGGCAATAAAAAGAGTTGTATCAATTTTACCACGTTTAAATCCCTTTTCTAGCAAAAATTTAGAAAGAGTCTCATACCATGCCCTTGGAGCTTGCTTAAGTCCATATAAAGCTTTCTGGAGTTTGTAGACATGATTGGGAAATTTGGAGTCTTCAAATCCAGGCGGTTGGGCAACATACACGGTCTCTTGCAGTTCTCCGTTGAGGAATGCACTCTTCACATCCATTTGATATAACTTGAAATGCTTGAAAGAGGCGTAGGCTAAGAAGATTCTGATAGCTTTCAATCTTGCAACTGGAGCAAAAGTTTCATCATAATCAATTCCTTCTTCTTGCCTATATCCTTGTGCAACCAACCTTGCTTTATTCCTAGTGATGCTTCCATTCTCATCCATCTTATTCCTAAATACCCACTTAGTTCCAATAACTCCTTGATCCTGAGGTCTAGGCACTAAAGTCCAGACTTTGCATCTTTCAAACTGGTTGAGTTCTTCTTGCATAGCAATGACCCAACTGGAATCTTGGAGTGCTTCATCAATCTTCTTGGGTTCAACTTGAGATAGCAAAGAAGTATGCTCGTCATAATTTGATCTCCTTGTTTGAACACCGGAAAACAGATCACCAATCACATTTGTGAGGGGGTGACTGCTGACTTCACGAACCTCCGGGGGTAAGTCTGGTTGGACTGAGGTTTGCTGAAGATCTTCAATTGGAACATCGTTAGATCCTTCAGCGAAGTCATGGAAAGTTAGTTGACGAAGAGGTTCAACAAGTTGGATAGTGGAATTTTCAACTTCTTCTTCCCTTGGAGTTGCATCTGGAAAAGGAATCTCAGGTGCGGTTTCAAAATTGCGGTTTTGGGGAATTTCAGTTGAGGGTGCTGGATTTTGCGGTTGAGGTTCAGGTGCGGTTTGAGATGGTTCACCTGCTTCATTATGCTCAACAAAATCATCAGCAACATTTGGAGCCAAATGTGGCTCAAGGAGAGAATGCTCATCAAAAGTAACATGGACAGACTCAACTATTTTTAAACTAGTTTTAATGAAAACACGAAAAGCTTTAGAGTGTTTAGCATACCCAACAAAAATACCTTCATCGGCCTTGGCTCCGAATTTACCTCTATTTTCTCTTCCGTTGTAGAGTACAAAACATTTGCAGCCAAAGATCTTGAAGAATGCAATGTTGGGGGTTCTTCCTCGCCAAAGCTCATAGGGAGTCTTATTATAGGTTTTGTTGATGAGGGAGCGGTTCTGAGTGAAGCATGCGGTATTGATTGCTTCAAATTTAAATACCGAGGTAGCTTCGCTTCGTATATCATTGTCTTTCCAAACCTCAATCAACGTTCTATTCTTCCTTTCCACAACCCCATTTTGTTGTGGAACACCAACAGTTGAGAAATTGTGATCAATCCCATGGTCATCACAATATTGACCAACACCGTTGTTCTTGAATTCTGTTCCATTATCTGATCGAACACTAACGATGTCGTCCTCTTTTTGAGTTTGGAGCCGTCTAAATAGTGCAGTGAGAATCTCATAACAATCATCTTTGGAAATCATCATCTCAACCCACGTATATCTTGAGTAATCATCCACCACCACTAAGGTATATCTATTTCCTCCAATGCGGCAAAGGGTTACGGGTCCAAACAAATCTATGTGAAGCGCTTGTAAGCATCTTGAAGTTGATGGAGCGGTCTTGTCTGGTGAAAGACGACGCGGATCGCTTACTAAGCTGGCATGCACTGCATTTCTCTGGATGGTGGTCAGCCACTTTAGGTAAACCACGAACGAGGTTTTCCCTACCAATCTTTGCAAGATACTTGAAGTTCAAGTGGCTCAACCTCTTGTGCCATAGCCAACTATTTTTGCTCACATTCTTAGCTACAAAACAGAGATTAGTAATACTACATGCAGAATTTAGATCAATAATGTATATATTACTCTTACGAATCTCTGTGAGTAGGGTGACGCCGGAAATGCTATCTTTGATAAAGCAATTTGATGACGTGAAATTGCAAAGCATTCCTTTGTCGCAAAATTGAGAAATTGAAAGGAGGTTGTGCTTGAGTCCATCGACAAGAGAAACCTTCTCAATGGTTAGGTTTCCTCTCCTTATCACACCATATCCAATGGTCTTTCCTTTGTTGTTGTCACCGAAGGTTACAGAAGGACCACTTGCTTCAATGACATCTTCAAGTAATGATCTATCTCAAGTCATATGTCTTGAGCAGCCACTCTCAAGATACCATTCATTTTCCTTGGAGTGACCAGCCATGAAGCAGAGGACCTGAAATGTAAACATTAAGAACGAGGTCCCCCTTTATTCCTTGGGTCCTGAAGTTAGCAACCCTTCACAATCCACACCTGTTTGACAGAAGGAGGTTTGCTCTTCCTGGCATTGGGTGTGAACCGCAAAAGGCATTCTGCAGCCTTGTGACCTAAACCATCACACACAGAACATTTATAAAAGCTAAAAGCATCATGAGGTTTTACTAACTCCTTACTCTTCTTAGGAGTTGCAAGCGGTTTGTGAGGAGTAAGCGGTTTGGGAGGAGCAGTTCCAGGTAGCATTCCAGCTGATAAAAAGGGAACAGGCTTTGGTTTGACTGCGTATTTCCTAGGAACGCTATTCCTGCTTTTGAAGGCAGGAGGTGCGGTCGAAGAAGATGCGCGGTCAGACCTAGAGTTAGCAGAACCGCCTTTTCCACCAGAAGCGGTTGGAGCAGGGATTCTACCAATTCCATAAGCCATTTCCTCATCAGGTGCTTCCACAGAATCCTTAGGTTTTAACACAGAATTCTTCCCATATTGCTTTCCTTTAGGGTAGATATAATTTATTTGTCTTGCTTTACCCTTACCCTTAGCATGCTTCTCCTTGGGAATTTCTTTAGTTAGTTCGGGAAATTCCTCATCCTTTTCACTTGAGGATGCACACTTCTCCTCTTCCTCAGATCCAAATCCTATACCTTCAGTAACTCCAATGGGTATTTGGGTATCTATGATTTGATCTGCGTAGGATTTTGACTTGAGCCACCCATCAATAATGTTTTGACGATCATTGACTTGGGTGACCAGGTCATCATTCCGGAGTTGAAGTGCAGCAACCTTAGTTTCAAGGATGCGGTTTTGATCTGCAAGAGGAGTCATCTCTTTGATTTGGTCCTTGAGATTTGAAATTTCAGACCTCATCACAGTTTTCTCCGTCTTGTACAGATTTAGTTCATCATGAGCTAAGCTTAAGGCTTTCTTAAGATTAGAGAATTTATGGATCATCACTTCAGCTTCCTTGAACATCCTTTCATGTTCCATGGGAGAAACTTCTTCCACCACCTTTTTCAAAATTTTCTTCTTTGGAATTGCTTTTGAAGGTGGAGCATTTGTAGGAGGAAAAATGGGACGTGAATACGAACAATTTCCTATCTTAATGCTAGGAGTAAGTTTAATATTATCATCCAACGTAAAATTTGGAAGTTTTGTAGAAACCTCTTTTTCTTCCATATCATGCAACTCAAATGATTCGTAATCCGAGTCATCGAAGCGTCGCAACTAAGCAGCAGGTTAACCTCTTCGGTTTCACCGTCACTTCCATCCTCGGAATCTGTTTCAATCCAAGTTGCTAATTCCTTGGAATTCTCTTCCTCCTCAGCAACCATTCCCTTGCGATGAGAAAATTTCGAAGGAAAAGTTTTCTTTTTCATGTATTCATATTTAGGTTGTGGACACTCAGATGCAAAGTGGCCAGGTTTCCTACAGTTGTAGCAAACCAAGTCACTCTTTTTCTTTGTATCTCAGAAACTTTAGAAAACGTTGCAGGAGGTTTGCCTTTTGAAAATGATTTTGTGAAAGGTTTTGAAGATTTTCTAAATTTTTGAAATCTTTTCACAAACATGGCAAAATCATCATCATCCATCTTGATGAGTGATGAAGTTGATATGGAAGGATCAGTGGTTTGATTGGATGTAGATGGTTTCTCCTCATGTTCCACTACGGACATAGAAAGCGATTTGGTTTTCCCTTCAATCTCTTCAATATGATTTAATTTAAGTTCATAGACTCTAAGATTGGCGTACAAGTTACTTAACGACCAAGTACCCAAAACTTTGGAGTCTTCTAGAGAGGTAGCCTTATTTACCCATCTAGATCCTAAAGCAGCTAGGAAAGTCATATTGATTTCCTTATCAGTTAAAATTTTGCCAAGAGATTTACAAGCATTTACTACCTCAACATAGCGATCGTAGGTTTGACGCAAGGTTCCGTTGGATTTTCTGTTGAAGTTATTGTAGGATCTTTCAACAGCATATAATTTGTTCTCCTTGCATTCAGCATCACCTTCGAGGTAGCTCTCTATGGCATCCCACATCTGCTTTGCGGTTTTGAGGTACATCACTTTCTGAAGAGTTGAAACAGGAAGGGTTCCAGAAATGATGTTCCTTGCCTTGCTGTCCAAGGCAACTAATCTCTTCTCTTCATCCGACCACTCTTCTTTTGGCTTTTTGACCTCTGGAGTTTCAGCATTGGTGGTTGCATCAGTATTAGCCTTCATTGGTATTAGAGGGTCATTGATTACGCATTCCACCAGCATTTCATCTATAGTTTCCAAATGAATAAGCATTCGGCACTTCCAGATGTCAAAGTGGTCTTCGTCCAAGATTGGAACGTGTGAATAGTTAACAATTGTCATCGTTTTTATATTTGCCATAACGAATCGGCACACAAGCTGTTAGGCTTGAAAAACAGTGGTTTTTAAAAGTGTTTGTTCTGATACCACTTGTTGGTCCCAAAGGTGGCAACAAGGGTGAAAATACAGCTAGAGGGGGGGGGGGTAAATAGCTGTTTTAAATTTTTCGCCCTCTAATAAAAATTAAACCTCTACGCTTACAAAACCTCTTACAGTGTATAAGAAACTGCATGTAGAGTTGTAAAATGCACAGCGGAATAATGAAGTTATAAAGCGGTTTTGAGAGAGGCGGTTTTGCAAAGCGGTTTGATAGTGCAGTTCTGAAAGTGCAGTTTGCAAAACAGTGATGTTGACAATGTTAACTCCAAACACTATTTCACAATAATGGATAACTAAATAAAGATCAAACAAAGACAGAGATAAATAATTAGCAAGTTCAGAAAATATAAATGCAGTAAAGTATGAACAAGCTATTTGGAGTGGTTCAATCGATAAACGATCTACGTCCACTACCAAGATGGTTAGTCTTGGATTTCTAAGAGAGATTTTATATTAAGTATTGTGAGATTACAAAGTACAATAAAATCTTTACTATGAAGAACAAATCCAAAACTATAACCAGTGTATCTCAAATGAATAAACTATGTGTTTAAACAAGAGAGGTGTGTGTGTGTGTGTTCAAGATCAAGGCTCTTTAAATCTATGAGATGTAGAGCTCAATGAATCTTGAAAGTGTTAAGGCTTGATTTCTGGGCTGGGGAATATTTCTTGAAGTATGAAGATGAAGATTCAAAGGACTAAGAATTTCTGGGCAGAGCTTCAACTTCTGATGAACACAGCAATTTCTCAATTTTTCAAGCAATCTTCAAATGAGGAAGATTGGGGGTATTTATACCCAAGCATCTCAAATATAGCCGTTGGACACAGCTATTGTAAGGACAGTACTTGATGCTTTCCCATTGGTCCACTGATATCCACTTTTGTCCTTTAGAGCTGTTGATGCAGTAAAGCTGATCAGACCTCAGCTGCAATCAAGGTGGTTAGGACATCTGTCACCTTTATGAGATCTTTGCAGATCTGCTCTGACATTGGGTCACGTGACAAGATATGGTGGTTGACATTTTTATATTGCTGACGTGGATTCCAAGGGGTCAAAGGGGATCACTTCAAGAGGCCAATCATTGGGGCGGTTCTGGTGTAAGGCGGTTTGACAATGAAGCGGTTCCACCAGAAGAGGGATTCTTAAAAGTGCGGTTTGCACTTTAAATGACAAGCGGTTTCAGACAGAGGGAAACACAAGACAAAAAGGCGGTTCTGCCAAGCGGTTCAAAAGAAGGCGGTTCTGAAACCCTTGAAACTGCAATCCTTAGATCCAATGATTTTTGAGCCAGTCTTCAAGCCTAAATTTAACCTATTCTATAAAAATGGACTTAGCTAAAAATTGAAGTCTAAGCTTCATTACATAGGGTCCTAAAGTCCTTAAAATAAATAGGAGGTTATGGTATCAATCAAATCAAATACAAAATAGGAGGGTTAAAACATGCATACCCAACACTTCTTCTTTGGAATCCTGCTGGGGATGAGCGTTCGGGCTTACCTTGATGGCCGAAGAGGGATTGTTGTGCGGGCTTACCTTGATGGCCGCTGAGGTGGAACGATCGGGCTTACGACTGGCGGCCGGGGGATGAATGTTCACTTGCTGAGGTGAAAAGATGTTCGGGCTTACGAGGATGGCCGAAGAGGGATTGTTGCAAGACGTTCGTGCCTTGGGGTTCGAGCTTATTGCAGTTGCCAGGGATCGAACAGCGAAGGTCTCGATAGGAGAGTGGAGGTCGGGATTGACTGTTTAAAGTCGGACCGTGAAAGGTCGCGATTGAGGATTTGAAATGATGGTGAAAACCATCAGGAATTTTAACGTCTGGAGACGAGCGTTAGTGAAAACTAACTGGGAATTTAACGTCTGGAGACGAGCGTTAGTGAAAACTAACTGAGAATTTAACGTCTGGAGACGAGCGTTAGTGAAAACTAACTGAGAATTTAACGTCTGGAGACGAGCGTTAGTGAAAACTAATCGAGAATTTAACGTCTGGAGACGAGCGTTAGTGAAAACTAATCGAGAATTTAACGTTCGGGAGACGAACGTTAGTGAAAACTAACTGGGAATTTAACGTCTGGAGACGAGCGTTAGTGAAAACTAACTGAGAATTTAACGTCTGGAGACGAGCGTTAGTGAAAACTAACTGAGAATTTAACGTCTGGAGACGAGCGTTAGTGAAAACTAACTGAGAATTATCCTCGGGGGATGGGGTGTTAGAAATGTCTAACTGGGGAATTTTATACTTTTGGAGAGGCCCAGAAGAGGTAAAATTGGAATTGCCAAAAGTTGAGGGACCAAAATGGAAGGAATCTTTTTTTAAAATGCAGCAGAAGTCCGGCCGGACTTGGACTGAATTTGACTAAGTTCAAATCAGTTCCATGTCCGACGCAAACCACCCCATTTCTTCCATATTTTCCGACGAGAGGGAGAGAAAGGAGAGAGAAAAATCCAACCCAAATTGCAAGGTTTGCTCGAATTTGTGAAGGAAATTTGCTATGGAAGGTGAAGGAGGACCAATGGCTCGTCATGGAAGGACCGATGACGAAAGAACACGGTTGGTTCGGACCATTCGAACCATTGTTCACCCATTGAATCCGGCGGAGTTTTACCCGGCTAGGGACCGACACAACTACAAGGGAGGGATCGAGAGACAAGTAAGCTTCCTACAAATTCCATTAATTTTAAGAATGTGCATTCTTTAAATGTTAGAAATTTTCTAGAAATGAACTTAGGGATTTTGGTGCCCCAATTGGGGCTTTTGACTTTGCTATGAACCTTTGTCGATATTGACTAGGATGTAGTTCAATTGACACTATGGGTGGATGACATAAAAATTTTGGTTGCAAAATTCCATGTCTAGATGCATTTTCCAAAATTAAAGTAGCTTTAATTTGGGACGGAGCGAAATTTTCGAAATGTTCGAAAGAGTTTGAAAGTTCCGGATTCGACGGAGTTTTCGAAAGATTTTGAAAGTTCCGGATTCGACGGAGTTTTCGAAAGATTTTGAAAGTTTCGGATTCGACGGAGTTTTCGAAAGATTTTGAAAGTTTCGGATTCGACGGAGTTTTCGAAACGAGAGAGATATATGAAATGAATGAGAATTGCATCTGCATTGCATCCTTTTGATATGCGTTCGTGCATTCGTTGATGTTGCTTCTGTCTTGTTCGCCTGCAGGGGACAGGGACGGTTGATACCAACAACCAGAAGAGCCGGGGTGCCTTTGAGGCAGTGAGAGCATTGTGGGATCTTATCCCGAACGTAGCTCGAGTGGGAGAGAGGAGTCCACGACAGCTGGTGATTGACTCCAGGTTGGCTGGGTTCATCAGTGTTGTAGCTGCGACAGCCTTTACGCCGAGGGGCAGGTCCATGTATGTCGCTTTGAGCGAGTATTGGTGGGATACGACCCACACTTTCCACTTCAGATGGGGGGAGGCGACGGTGACTCCCACGGATTTTGCCGCTATCACTGGGATGCCAACCTATGGCAACACACTGGTGTGGGTTGACGGTTATACCCCGGAGCAGTTGTCTGATCTGCTGGGTTTTGATATTACCGATGCCAGGGGCTTAGGCATTAGATATAGGCCGATGGAGAGGCATCTGGAGGATGGTGTCGAGGCTTAACATGCTGGATCATTGAGGATGACCGCGGAGCGCCTGGCTCGAGGGTTCCTTTGGTTTGCTTTGTCGGCGACTTTGTTCCCGACTTCTGATACATCTTGTCACTTCCCTTTGCTCGGGTCGCTGACCAATCTGGATGCCGTGAGGGGGTTTGCATGGGGGGAGGCTGGACTGGCCGAGCTCTATCACTCCCTGGACAGGTTCTCGCGGGGAGAGGAGCACTCCTTTAGCTGCTTCACGCCTGTCTTGGATGTAAGTACGTACTTTTTCTCTTCCTTGCCTCTTTTGTTGTACTCGAATGTATCTGCTTTGTAGCTGACATAACTTTCCATTGGCTTGGCAGGTGTCCGGTGCTATGAGGTGTTCACCCAGATTGGGACATCAAGGAGCCGTACCGACCCCTCGTTCCCCGCCATGCCGGTTTGCGTAAGAAGGCGAAGAGGGCGGTCTCGTCGAGGGTTGGCACTCGAGTGTCATACGAGGAGATATCTCTGGCACTGAACCGGGAGTTCTCCGAGAGGATTTGATTGACCTGGTGGAGTAGGTTCGATCATGTCGCGGTGCAGATTGCTAGCGAGGTGACGCGGCGGAGGAAGCTCCTGGTGGGACTTCATTGCGACGCTATGTATCTGGGGGAGAGGGTTACTCGTCAGCACAGGCCGGGGGCCATTTCGTTGGTGTCGGTGGATCCTCCTATGTTCATGCACCATCCTCGAGAGATGCCGATGGAGGAGCTGGAGATGTATTTGCAGGGCGTGTACTATACCGAGTACATCATAGCGGGGGTCGCCTATGATACTTTCTTGAGGATGAGGCTGAGGAGCCCTCAGGTGCAGCACAGGGAGGGAGAGTTCCCTGGAGGTCCTCGAGATCTTCCGATCCCACGCGCTAGGCTGGCGTATGAGGGATTGGACGGTTCGCGCAGGCGGCTTGTGATCCCGCTCCCGGATGAGCCGAGACCACGGTATAGGGTTGACCCTAATACTTCGGTGAGCATTTCTTTTGATTTTCTGCACTTGATAGTAGCATTCTGCAAATGTTGCATCTGTACTTTCTGCTTGCTTTCTGATGACCTTCCTGGTTTGCAGGTGTCTGGCCGTATGTATAACGAGGCTATGAGGCTGGTGGATGGGTGGTCTGCCTACGCCAGGAGGCTTGTGGACTTCATGCGGTGCAGTTCCCGGAGGAGCGTGGACGTCTGTGAGCCGAGGCCGTCTAGGCCGAGAGATTCGCCTGCTCCTACAGCTGGTGGGGAGGGCTTCGCACAGGGATTTGGCCAATTCGCGGGCGGAACGGCTGGGTTTGGAGCTCCTTCTTCTTCGCACTCGGGGCCTGAGAGAGGGGAGTCCTCGAGTTCGCATACGCCGAGGAGGCCTTTTGCATATTCCCGGCTGGAGGAATTTGGCGATTTCCTGTTTGCGACGGATCCGGTAGCGGCGAGGCAGTACACCGAGTGTACGGATGATGAGCAGGACTCGGAGTAGTCCTTTTTACTGCTTTCTTTTCCCTTTTTTTTGTATCGTCTGGAACGATTTGATTTGTATTGTACTTGCAAAAAAGGCGCCCGTGGGGCGGAACCTGTACTTCGCATATTTATTCTGTGATCACCTTCTGTTATTTTCGGCAAATAAGCAAATAGGTTAATCAAAAATAAATAAAAAGACGAGAAATGCATTAAAAATTGAACGGGTCAAAAATTAAGCATGCATGCACTGTTTTTTAATTATTAGCACTGTTGCACGAGCCCGGGGCGGAAGGGATATTGATATTGGTTGAATGAAATCAGGGGCAGGCACGCAGATTTCATAAGGGTGAACAGGGAGTTGTTTGGAAATGTTTCCAATTTAGGGGCAATGGCCGCAGAGTTGACCAAGTCAATCGCAGAGGGAGTCCCACGACTAGGAGTGAATTTCCGCATTCTTTAAATTGCGCCAGCTTTGCAATTGGTGAGAAAACTCGCGCATTGCTTTGTTCATCCGGGTCAATTCCTTTCCATTTCTTAAGGTTTCCTTCACTTTCTCGACATGGCTCCTTTTCCCAAGTTACCGTCTCTGTATGCAAGAGCGGTATTTGGACAACTTTCGCCGTGGGTACGGAACCACACGAGGCGTAATAAAGGGTTTTTCGAAGGCTATTACGGGATTAAATCTGCTTGGGCTTTGAAGGAGCTCATGCCAGATTGGGATCTTTGAGAGCCGCGTCTCGGCCTGGGACGTATGGAGGAATGTTTATAGCTTTTCGTACAACGAAATCACTCCTACGTTTGAAGATTTCCGGCCATTCTCGGGAGGACCGAGACGGAACATCTAGTTCTTCCGTATGCCGGTGGCATGGCCACCGTTGAGAAGCTAGTGTCTTTGCTTGGTATCTCTACTGAGAAGCATACGGATGCCGATACAGATACCGATTATGTTAACTTTTCGGGACGGCCCGAAAGATTTGCCGAGCCGAGGGGAGCGTCTTTGCGTGGGACGCGTTTGCTCGTGCGCGATCGCTACTCGTTCACGTTCACGTCTGGGTGTGTGCCATCACAGTGTACTCGGACCCGGTGAGGCAAGGCTCGAACGGGAGACATCGTGCCGTTGGTCTTAGGCGAGACGTTCCGGGCATAGGTCGGATGGCGACCGCAGCCGATACATGCTGGGAGGGAGTCCCGCTATGCTTACCATGTGGTTGAGGGAGAGACCGCAGATGATGCCCAAGGTGCCAATGTCTTGTGACGCTTGGTCCTTCTCTCGACGTCCTCTCCGGTGATAGGGGGCGATCAGCCGAGCCGGAGCTCGATGGCCGCACTTTGCACGCATCACTTGCGATGGTGGGTTCCCCATTGGAAGTTACAGACTTGTCGGACCACTCAGAGGGTCTCGTTGGTTGTCGAGTGCCTGGCCGTCTCAAACATCTTTCTATATTCCATCGTTGGTTCCGCGACAAGACGGGCCGGAGCATGCCACCGACGGACTTCGAGTTATGCCGCTACCTTCGAGGTGGGATCTGCGGATGGAAGATCCTTCGACGCTATTGCTGCTCACACGCCGGTGGCAATACACGTCATTTCCTCGCTGTGGTTCTCCTTCACCGGAGAGGGGGCACTGTTCGTCGACGCAGTATCTGAACTGGTACAAAGAGTGTATGGGGGAGACAGAGGTGTCTATTTTGTGGAGACGGAGTGAGCTGTTGGGTGCTGATCACCTGGACAGCTCGACCTTGAGGAGGACTGAAGCGAGGGCTAACCCTGGGAATCGTACTGGCGATGCCATGGCTGATTATGTGACCAGTGTTGATCGGGCGGCCAATCAAAGCACTGTTATGATGGCTCGAAGCGAGGCAGCTCGAAATAGAGCTAGGAAGGGGGCGCGGATGTGACAGCCACAGGCTTGACGGAGGCGTCGGGAAGGGTCCCTGAGCCAGGTAGAAGGACTACCGGAATATTTCCCGTGAAGGTGAAGAACACTCGCCGTGGGAAAGGGAAGGGGAAGAAGGATGAAGGACCAAGTACGGGAAACTAGGTTGACTCTTGCCGACTGCAGTATCCACCCATTGTCATTGCAGACACATTAACTGATTAATGTTTTATTGTAGTTTTGCTAGCGTGTAGCGAGTCAAGAGTTGACCGTGCTTGAACTCATCAAAGATTGTTTTAACCGTAATGAATTTGTAGGTTAAATGACAAGAGTTTTTCGAAACACAAGCAAATGATGCTTATTGTATTTTATTTTTTTTAGACCGAACCAATGATGGCTGCCTACGTTCCCCTTTACAATTGGACTAAGGGGCTCAGTCACCGTAGTTCGACACTTTTAGGTGAAATTGAGAAAACGAAGACAAAAGGAGTGCGACTGCTTTTTACCCTGGATCATTAGCGGGAATGTATCCAAATGGGTATTACTCTTTAGCACTCTTAATTTACCGAAGGGGACGTGTATGGGGAAGGAGAGTTGACTCGTGCTCTTCCTCAAACGAAGTATCAAGGAGCTTGCTTTCGTTCACGGGGTTAACGAAAGGGTTTCCGTCCAAATCTGCTAGCTTCATGGCTCCTCCGGAGAAGATTCTTTGTACCACGAACGGTCCTATCCAAGTAGGCTCCCACTTTCCGAGGGGATTGGTCTGCGTGGGAGGCTTCTCCTTTAGCACCAAGTCGCCTTCTTTGATGTCTCGGATCTTGACTTTCTTGTCGAATGCTCGGGCCATTCTGTTCTGGTAGGCTCGAGTGTATTCCATGGCTTTCAATCTGCGCTCGTCAAGTAGAGCAAGTTCGTCGTGATGGCTTTGTAGCCATTCGACTTCATTGATCCCGTTTTCCAAGAGGACTCGGAGGGATGGAATTTCCAATTCCACGGGTAACATCGCTTCCATTCCGTAGGTAAGCGCGAACGGAGTCTCCCCTGTGGCGGTTCTGACTGATGTTCGGTATCCCCAGAGAGCTAGATGTAGCTTTTCGGGCCAGACCCGACCTCTGGTGGTCATCTTTCTGATTATCATGGCGAGAGTCTTATTGGCTGCCTCTACTGCACCATTGGTCTGTGGTCCGTAAGGAGATGACTTGTGACGCGTGACTCGAATTCGGTCGAAGTTGGTCACAATCTCCTTCGGTGGGTCCCATTGTCGGAGATGATCTCGTGGGCACTCCGTATCGGCACATGATGTTCTCTCTGATGAACTCGGCCACCTTCTTAGAATTCAGTACCTTGTACGATCTCGGCTTCTACCCATTTGGTGAAGTAGTCGATCGCGACTAGAATGAACTCGTGACCATTGCTCCTGTGTGGAGTGATCTTGCCGATGACGTCGATTCCCCATGTGGCGAAAGGCCATGGCGTAGTCATGCAATAGAGTTCATGAGGAGGGATGTGATTGAGATTGGAAAACCGTTGACATTTGTCGCAGCCTTCTGGACGAACCGGATGCGCCTGCTTTCCATTGATATCCAATAGTATCCCATACGGAGAATGATCTCGTGTCAAAGCTCGGGCGTTCATATGCGGACCGCAGTTCCGTTGTGAACTTCGTTCATTAGCTCGCCGGCTTTTCTTTGCTTACACACCGAAGAAGTGGCCCTTGGTGGCGCATTTCTTGTACAACATACCCCCAGATGACGAAATGGGATGCCAGTGCATTTTAATGCCATCATGTTTTTGGCTTTGATCCCTTCTTTGTATTTTCCATCTTCATTGGTGAAGGAAGCTTCTCCGTTTTGGAGGTACTGTAAATTTGATTGTACCAGGTTCGTCGATCGTTTCTTTTTCTTTTTCGATCTCACAAAGAATAGGCGGGTGTTTCCCGTCCGCCTATTCCGAGGGGTTTTACCGCTTTCCCATCGGGAATTTCGACAAGAGAGGCGAGGGTTGCTGCATGCTCGCGGCGATTCCCGTCTCTTGGCAAATAGTGGAAAGAGATGTCCTTGAACCGAGCGATGAGCTCCTCCATGTACGAGTGGTACTTCAAGGCCGTAATCTACCGTCTTCCATTTGTTGGACACTTGATTGATGATCAATGCCGAGTCTCCGTATACATCCTCGAGATGTTGCGCCGAGGGCGGCTTCCAAACTCGCCGCACAAGCCGTATTCTCGCCGCATTGTTGGTCGCTTCAAAATTCAACTTGATGGCTATGGAGTATGCTCGTCCTGGGATCGACAAGGAGCATTCCAATACCATTCCCCTTCTTGTTGGCTGCCCCATCGAAGAAGAGTTGCCAGCGGTTTGCGCTGTCGAGTGAAAAGATTCCGTCGTCCGAAACCGCGGATCGTGACCCTTAGGTTCACTGCTTGGGAAGTCGGCCACCGATCTCGCCATGACTCGCCTCTTTGTTGATTTTCTGACCATGTACTTGATGTCGAACTCAGCCAGGAAGAATTACCACTTGGCTAGTCGCATTGACAGGGATGGCTTGTCAAAGAGATATCGGACGGGGTCCATTTTGGAGACCAGGAGCACTGAATGTGACTGCATGTAGTGTTTCAGTTTCCCGACTACCCATACCAAGGCGGTACAAGTTTTCTCTATCGCTGAGTAGCTGAGTTCACTTCCTTGAAGCTTCCGGCTCACGAAGTAGATTGCATGCTCAACTTTGGAATCTTTCTGCTCTTGTGCCAGCATGGCTCCGATTGACGTGTCTGTTACTGTCAGATACAGGAGTAGTGGCTTGTCTTCATGTGGTGGGCACAGAATTGGGGGATTCACCAAGTAGGTCTTGATTTTCTCGAAAGCTATCTGGCATTCGGAGTCCCATTTGATGTCAGCATTCTTTTTCATCAGTTTGAACATGGGCTCGCAGAGAGATGTCAACTGGTTGATGAAACGACTGATGTACTGAAGTCTTCCCATGAAGCTCTTTACTACTGTTAGAGTCTGAGGTGGCTTCATGTCGATGATAGCCTTGATTTTCCTGGGATCGGCTTCGATACCTCTTTCTGTAACCATGTATCCTAGTACCTTGCCACGCTTGACGCCGAAGGTGCACTTTGCAGGGTTCAATCTCATGGAGTGCTTTCTGAGTCTGGTGAAGAACTTTCTCAGATCGGTCATGTGCTGCATGTCTGATCCCTTGGAGTGGATGATCATGTCGTCGACATATACTTCGATTTCTTTGTGAATCATGTCATGGAAGAGGGCTGTTGCAGCCCGCTGGTAAGTAGCCCCAGCGTTCTTCAGACCGAACGGCATTACCGTGAAGCAATATGTCCCCCACGGAGTGGTGAAAGCAGTCTTGGCTTGATCCTCCTCGGATATTTTGATCTGGTTGTATCCAATAACCCATCCACGAAGGACTTTACTTCGAAATTTGCCGTGGTGTCGACTCAAGCATGTCGATGTTAGGCGTGGGAAATCATCTTTAGGCCGGCCTTGTTGAGATCCCGAAAATCTACGCAAAGATTCGACCTTTCCGTTGGCCTTGGTGACCGTCACGATGTTGGAGAGCCAAGTCGGGTACTCAATCACTCTGATGAAACCACCTCGGAGCATTTTCTCAATCTCTTCTTTTACTTGCAAGGACCACTCGCTTGATCTTGCGCAGCCTTCCGTTTGACAGTGCTTGGATTCGGGATCCAGGAGGAATTCTCGTGCTCCACGATCGAGGGATCGAGTCCCGGCATGTCCCGGGTACGACTGTGCGAACACGTCAACATACTCCCGAGGAGGCTTATCGTGGCTTCTTTTTCTCGCATCGGCGAAGAAACCGCCCACTTGTGTCTCTTTAGGCTCTTGCACCGACCCCAGTTCACTTTGGTCATAACCTCTTCGGCTGCTTGGGCCCGGTTGTCCTCTTGGTCGATTACACGCTCGAGAACTTCTCTAATATATTGCTCATTTAATGTGTCTGCTTCTTTATCAATTGAGTTATTAACGTCTTTTAAGTTGTTTTTTAACTTATCAGTTGTTAAAGTGGCAATGAGAGGATACTCCGAACGGTCAGACTTTTCATTAAACGAGAAAGGAGATACATGATTGGCTACATTATCATAGTCCTCCGGCGTAAGGCCATTGGATGACTCAGAGGACTGGACTTTTACAAAGACTGACTCAGAGGGTTTGAGACCGGGTTTAGGGAGATGTGGGTACGGGCCCAGCTTGTCTTCCAATTCTGCCTGGCTTGCCCTTGGTCCGGTGAAGGTTACCCAGTTCTTCAGTGGCATTGCTGGATGCTTGATGAGGGTTCGGGGATCAAGAGGCTTGGCTTCTGCTGTCCCGATCATGGCGATCATGCTGTTTTCGGAGCCCAGGTCAATCAGGTTCGGCACCTCCATGACTTCTTCAAAAAGACTCTGTAGAGCTGGTCCACTGAGAGCGTCTTCTATGAATTCTGGTTCCTTCTGCTTTGGAGTTACTGTCTCGAATGTGGCCTCGGCGGCTGATCCGAACAATCTGTTTCCCGTGAAGAGTACCTTGAGTTGCTCTTCCGCATCTGGGATTCCCTTGAATGTATACTCATGCTGGACTGTGGTGGCAGTTGGTCCAGGTAGAGCAGTGATGTCGAGGAACGCTCCCCTAATCGGATTAGCTTTGAGTCCTCTGAAACGCTTGAGGTCCCGTGCTAGCTGTTCCATCCTTTCTGTAGTCTCTGTGCTGACTATCTCTGCTTCTTTCTCATCTTCATCAGTTCCACTATCGGTCCCCTCAGTTCTGCTGTCGGATCCGCTGTCGGTCCCCTCAGTTCTGCTGTCGGTTCCCTTGTCGGTCCCCTCAGTTCTGCTGTCGGTTCCCTTGGTGAAGTAATGAGCGAGGTCAAGACTGTAAGGTCGTAGGTCGGGTGTGCCGTCGGAGGTTCCCCTTTTGTGGGCTGCTGCCTTGGTGCGGGCGAGCCTTTTGCTTTTCTTTATGTCAGCTGGTGTTGGCACGTAGCCAAGCCCCTGGACCGTGGTGTGGTCCTTGACTTCAATGACTTGGTGCTGGCCTTGTAGCCTTTTGCCAAGCCCCAGTCCCGGGATGAAGTTCATGAGTTTCATCATCTTCATGGCGGGAGGAATCTGATCGTGAGACAGTGGAAGGTCCACGTTGCATATTTGGATCTTGGAGGTCTCCAGAGTGAATCCAGTTAATGGCATGTCGTCACTATGCTTGATTTCTAACACTGGAATGTCGTTGGTGCTGGTCCCCTCGGTGGTGACGCTGTCGCCATAGACTGTAGTTATCTCGTTGCCTTGCATGAACTTGAGGCACTGATGAAGGGTGAATGCCACGCCATTGATTTGATGTAGCCTGGGACGCCCCAGGATGGCTGTGAAAGTGATTGGAATGTCCAACAGTTGGAATTCGGTGGGGATCATCCGCTTGCCGAACCAGATATTGAGAGTTGCAACTCCGAGAACTGTACGGGAAGTGGAGTCATAGGCCTTGACAGAGTAGACTGAAGGCTTCAGATCTGTGGGCTTGATGTCAAGCAGGTCCATCATCTTGGCGGGCAAGACATTCATTCCGGAACCTCCGTCTACCAACACGCGGGGAAGGCGACGCTCGTCCAGCTGGAGTGTGATATAGAGCGGCTCATTGTGATCAGCCCCAAATTTTGGAAGGTCCAAATCTGTGAAGGTGATAATGTTGCCGTAGTGGATGTTTCCGATCATCTGTATGACTTTGTCTGGGGTTGCATCCACAGGGACCATGGTACGGGCCAGGCTTTCCTCTAGCTTGAGCTTGTGAGGATATGAAGAGGTGAGCAGAGACCAAAGGGAAATGTTCGCCTGAGTCTGCTTAAGCTGAGTGAGGATCGGGTCCTCTTTTATGGAACTTGGGTCTTCGGGCTGGCCGGATTGCAGTTCTGGCTCCGTGAGCTTTTTGGTGGCCTTAGGTGGTGGTGCATGTATTTGACCTGATCGGGTTAGAACGCTGACATCAGGCTTGGATCCTTCTGAACAGGCCGCTCTGAGTTGAGCCAGAGTTAGAGGAGGATTCCTCGTAGCATAGGGCCATATGTCTTTCCTCAACTCATTGATTGTATATGTGTTCCCAGAAGCTTCGGCAGCTTGACGGATTCTGTCCCAGGATACTGGCTTGGGTGCCTCTGCGGGGAGGTAGTTTACGGATTGCCGTAGCTGTTCGAATGTCAGTGCACAACAGTGGTCGCCTGAACTGAACTGTGGGTTGCTGACCCTCCGGGGGAGGTTGGAGAGTTCTCGGCTGAGGCGAACGGTCTCCTTGATCTCTTCACGGTATATCGCGTTCCTTTCCTTCTTGCTGAGCATACTCAGGGCATTCTGGAGTTGGGTCTGGCGATACTCATGGTTTGCTAGTTTTCCTCCACTCTTGGCCCAGATTAACTTTCTTGCAGCGGAGCCTGCGTCGAGAGTTAGTGCCTGCGTTTCTTCCCATGTGAGAATAGCCAGAGCTTCTTTGAACTGCGTGCGGCAGTCTAGGTAAACCTCCATCGGGGAGAGTTTCCTCCTTTGTTTTATCTGAGTGGCGGGTATGTCGGAAGGTGAGTACACGGCTTCCCGAACATCTGCCCATGTGACTGGTTGCTGTCCCAGTTGATCGTTTCTGTAAACGAATGCCGCAGTCTGTGGAACTTCCCTGAGTAGTTGCTCAAGACGAATTTCCATCTTCCTCTTGTTTTTGAATAGACCTTCCTCCCTGAGTTAGCCTTTTAATTTGAGTACGGAAATGATCCGCTCCCATCCTCCCAGGACCCTTGGGAGTCCGGTTTTTTTGGCTTCAGGCCCGGCTTGGAAGAGAATAGTTTCATCGTCTTCGTCGTCGCTTTCATGGAGAACTTGCTTTCCTCAGGGAGGTAAGCGCTGGGATCCGTTCTGCTGTGCCGTTCCATCTCCTAGGTCATCGGGACCGTTGACCACCCTCGTTTGGCAGAGGGGATTGGATGAGAACAGGCGGTAGTCCAGGAAGTTGCCATGAGCAAAACCCTTGAGGTCGAACTGGTCTAGAGTGGCCTCTAGCTTTCTGTCTGAAGCTGCCTGTGACGCTTTAAGGGCTTGGTCCCTGTAGGTCTTTCGAGCTTGGTCTTCGTCCCAAAGACGGCTTTCTTGAGCTGCTAGTTCCATGAGGGCTTTCCTTGCGAGAGCTAAACAATCTCCGTAGGTGCGCGCCGTTTGACTAGTGTCCAGAATACATTCAAATCGCCGAATGGCGGAAACACTTGGATTACGCTGACGAAGGAAGTCGGACTGGGACATTCCATGCGGCCTTCCTTGATCTCGATTACCAAGAAATTTGCCCATATCTGCTTGATTGACCCCACGGGTGTTGAATTCTCGCAATGTTGACAGCCTCGTGATCTCGCTCGATCGCCAAGTCTATCGTAGCTAGCAAGCCTCTACCGCAGTGATGTCTCAATCCGGCCGTGACGCCGGGAGCAAGACCGAACCGAAGCATGTTGATGCCGAGGTGGTCATTTCCTATGTCGTAAGTTGACTCGCCTTGCGGGGAAGACTTTCACGATGTTTTCGGGGTAGCCGCCGGAAGCGTTCCCGAGGTTGATCTCGACTCGTAGCAGGTGAGGAGCTTGGTCTCCTTCGCATTGCCTCTCCGCCTCCTTGGCGGCGCTTGAGGGTATAAGCTTGACTGACGGCACGGGCCGGTTGCCACTGGGGCTGGTACTCGGAAGTAATGATGAGCTCTGAGCTCGCTTGGCCAATGCCTCATTTACCATGAGCAGGCAGTCGTCGAGGGTGACTTTGGCGTTGCAGAATCTGACAACAAGGACTGGATCCTTGGCTTCATCAGGATATCTGGAATAGATGATGTTGACGAAGTCGTCGTCAGCCACTTGATCCGAGGGATTCTTCGTTGCGTGAATCACGTGCTTCCAATTGTCGGATAGCCGTTTGTACTGGACGTTGAGCTTGACAATCTCCATAGTATTGGAGCCTTGGTCATAGGTGACATCTCGGGAACTAGTACCGTCCTCGAAACTGAGCATGTGAATGCAGAGATCTGCCTGCGGGTCTGCCGCATCTTCGACTCCGGAGAGTCCTGATTCGTCATCGTCTGACCGTTCAATCCAGGTGTAAGGACGTATTGCGTCCGGGTGCATTGCTGGAGCGGCTAGGAAAATCTCGTACCCCATGCTTGAGAGGAAAGACTTAGAGGGGAATCCCTCGTGGAGGACTTTCCATACGACAGTCATACATTCGAGATGGGTATGACGATACTTGTCGACCTTTATCACGAAAATCTCTTCGCCTGGCAGGGCCAGAGAGTTTGTTTGAAGAATGCTGACGAATCTCTGATTGGATACTGGGGGTTTATGTGCCCGCATCATGGCGATGTTCAGCGTTTCTTTCCAATCTGCCTCCAAATGTTGGAATCGACAGTTGAACTTGATGTATCGGACCGTCTGTGGTCCGCCTGCTCGAGTACGTTTACATAGTTAGCATCTCCGGACTCCGAGGGATTCTGATGAGATTTGCTCCGATAGTCCCTTGGCTACTATCTCGGCTTCATTTCCTATGAGGAAACTGTCCCCTCTGATGACTTCAAGATCTCCCTGCCGGTTAATGAACTTGACGCATTGGTGGAGAGTGGAAGCTATGGCTTTCATGTGATGTAGCCAAGGGCATCCTAACAGAGCTGTGAACTCAGACGGAATGTCCATCACATGGAACTTTGCTGGCAACATTTGGGTTTCGAACCAGAGTTCTAGAGTCACCGTCCCCAGGATGGGACGAGTTGTGTTGTCGTAGGCCTTGATAGTCCGAACTGACGGAATCAGGTGGCTTTCGTGGATGCGGAGGGCTCGCATCATGCTGAGAGGGAGAACATTAACGGCTGACCCGTTATTTACCAATACTCCGGGGAGTGATATGGTGTTGAGCTTGAGAGTGATGTACAGAGCTTCGTTGTGCCCCGAGGCATCTCTCGGGAGGTCTTCATCACAGAACGTGATCATGCTGCCATACAGTCGGGAATCGTAGATCTCGTCTCTATCCGGAGAAGGAGAGTCATCCAGCCATCCGTTTCCTGTTTTCCTCTTGCGAGGCAAAGCCTTTGCTGGAACCTCGGGATTGCGTTGAGGTTGTTTGTGACGGTTGCCGCCCTTGGTTAGCACGTTGATCAAGTGCGAGTGCCAAGCTGCCTTGGATCTTCTTTTACCGGCCCGAGCTCGGAAGCTGGACAAATTGAACCTTGGCTGATCCAGCGGGGGTTATACTTATGACTGGCAGTGAGATTACCAAGATCTGAGGTATTCTGGAGCCCTGGGGTCTTAATTCTGGTTTCAGCTGGACTTTTCGGCTTTCCCACCCCTGTCTGCTCTAAAGCTGCATGGCCCGGAGGCAAGGAGGACTGGCTGGAGTAGAGTACGTAATAGTCGAACCTCCCGGAAGGTTCTCCAAGTGTACCCACACTGGTGTCTCCAGCTTCATATCTCTCTCTCGCCTGTCGTTGAGAGGACTTCTTCTTTTGCTTTCTCGGAGGATTGCTCCGATCGTTTCTCGGGACTCGTACTCCGTGCAAAGTGAGCAGCCGCAAACATCGTAGCCGATGTGGACATTAGAGGAGGATCCAAATTGAAAGAGGCGGAGAAACCGGTTCTCAAAGAATCTTCTTGGGCACCCACTCAATGGAATTCACGTCTGTTATTGTTCTAAAAGGGTTTCCGACTATATTGGGCCCACGGGGGCGCTCCAATTTGCCTTCTTCTATCAAGTTCTGGATTTCGTATCGTAACCCCACGCAATTGTCTGTGGTGTGGCCGTGATACTGATGGAAGGCGCAGTACTTGTTCTTGTCCGCATTGGCTACGGGATTCTTGGGTTTGTAATTAGCAACGGGTTTAAGGAGACCTTCCTTAATTTACCCCTCCAAAGATCTTGCTCTGGTGGTATGTCAAACTTGTCAAAGTGTATGGCAGCCGCTTCGAGTAGAATTGCTGCTTTGCGGACTCGGGTTTCGTTACCCGACTGCTGTCCCTGATGGATGTAGTTGACAGACGTATCTTTCCCTTTGCCTGGGGCCGGTGCGGGATTGTATGCAACTGCTGAGCGATATCTGTATGGCTGTGCAGTAGCCAACTTTTCCTTGAGATCCTTCTCGAACTGTGAGTCGGCATTGACCATGGCCCGGAGATCTGGGAAGAAATGATGACTGATGAGAGTTTTGATGGACGGTCTTAAGCAGGACTTGAAGATCCGCATTTGTTCATCCTTGGAGAGTGGCTCCATGATCTCGGAGAGTTTCCAACTCCACCTTTTGTAGTATTCTCCTACACTTTCATCCGCCTTCTGTTCAGTGGTGATTAAGTCCTCGCGACTCGTCTCCCACTCTAAATTGGATCGGTACCGTTCCAGGAAGACGTTGTTGATCTAATCCCAGGTGTGGCGATCCGCAGGCTTGACCCTTAGAAACCACCGTAACGCTGAACTTTTAAGCGTATGCTGGAAGTGGTCGGCCATTTGCTGGAGGGTTGCTCCTTTTGCTCTCATGCCGAGAACGTAAGTGTCGACATGCGTTTGAGGACATTCGGTTCCGTCGAATCGGTCCATCTCCGGCATTCTGAACATGGCAGGGAGAGGCGTGACCATTCCCGGATCTGTGGATTTGAGCATTTCCTATTTTGAGCTGCTCATGGTGGCTTTTAGGTCTTTCATCTGTTCGACCATCCAGGCTAAGGTTGGGTCCAGTGGTGGACTTTGAGGCTCGGCGCCGGGTGCTACCACGTGAGCGGTAGTGATTGGAGGAGGAAGGCTTGGTATATGAGAATATACGGGAGCCTTTTCTGAACTGTATCGGGGTTTGTCCCCGGTGTTTAGGGATTCGTGTATAGGCAACGGGACGAACCCGGGAGGATATTGAGGAATATTGGCATCTGCCTGAGATGGTCCAGCAGTGCGCTGGTGGTATTGAGTGACAGGAGTAGCACTGGGCTGGTCAAAAATGACAGGGTTGCCCTGAGAAGTGGCAACATGGAGCCTGGGTCGGCTGTTTCCTTGATTCGAAGGCATCCCGTATGTTGGCGGGGGAGGAACCTGACTGAAGGTTTGGTGAACTGGTTTTGGGGAATCGTCATCCTTGACCAGGACAAAAGTACCGTCCGACCGGGGATAGCCGCTATACCTCGCTCATTCGTAAGCCGTACCACGAAATTCGCCGATCTTCTTTCTCGCCTCTTGTGAACCTCACAAGCCCGATGGCTTCTTCCAAAGTCATATCTCGCACGGTGGCGGGGGTCCGTCCCCGTCACGATTTCTCAGTGAGCTAGACCTGTCGGAAATTCTGGCCGAGGGAACCGAGGGAACCGAAGAACCGCTCGACGCCGCCGTTATTGTGATCCCGGCAAGGCGCCGACCCGGAAATCGAACCACTTTCTCGCCGCTGCAGGGAACGAAAGGAAGGGTTTAGGCTTCGGAAAAGGGTATTTGGCTCAAGGTTTCGGGCTTGTGCAATGTGCAGTTACCGATTAATGTTTACTTAAAGCGTGTTTTCTCAGAGTCCTAATTGGTTGGAAAAGAGCAAGTCTTCTTTTTCGCAACTAATCCTAGAGCTCTAATCAGTGGATCTCGTCACTACGCTTATAAGCCCCTCGTTTCCATTGTAGATCATCTTTCTCATGACGGACTATCCCGAACGAGGTCTGATAAGGCAAGCGAGTTCCACCGACAAATGAAAAAGTGAACTTAAGGCTAGCTGATCACGCAAACTTTCGACGTGTGTGGCGTATGGGCCATAGTCGAGGTCAACGTCCTTAAGTTAAGGCGGGGATCGTGCCAAAATTTTGGCATGACCTCTCCTTACTCGCTTGTGCGAGAGACCTTAGCTTTTAGCATTGGCCAAGTTGTGGCTGGCACGGTACATACGACGAGGCTTGGTGACACGGCGTCACATTGAACCTTCGGGTATATTTTTCGGCAGAGCTCCGCATCAAAGTCAAGGCTGAAGAGCTCAAGACTTCGGGGTCGGGAACGACCTTTGGTCTCAATCTCTCGAGCTTGACTCGGGGCGGGGCCCGGCGTAAAAAACATACACTTAGGCTTTATGACACGAGCTAAGCCAAAAACCAACCGGGGTCTTGGACAAAGTGTGACACAAAGAGTGCATGGCTTACACGGGCTAGGATGGGATGTTTGGGACGACCCCGTGCGCCCCCGAAAGGCATCTGGCAGGCCAATCGGGGTGCAACTGATAAGGCCATCCCGGGTTAGGGGTTGTAGTGTGCAGTGTTCCGAGGCAGCAAGTGCGCGTAGTGTGCGGTCCACTACAATTCCTTTTCTGAGTAAAACAGAGATTTTTCAGAATGTGTCTTAAAGCATTATGATGCGCAGTTTAAAAGACAGCAATGAAAATCAAACATGAATGGGGATGCACAAACATGATATGATTTTGAAAAAAAGTCGACAATGTAATGCCTTGAAAAAAAACCGTTCGAGGTTTGAAAGTAACACACGCACGAAAACGAGGAAGGGTAAACGAAAGTTTGACCCACGGAAGGCTTTTTTGAAAACATCGGCAGTTTTGAAAAAAGTATCTTTTCCCCAGCGGAGTCGCCAACTGAAATTACCCGATCTTTTTTCGCGCGCGCGGGGGGTGCGCGGAAAAGGCGGTTGTCTTTCGCGGAGGGTTGGTGTCTGAGACCTCGCTTCATGGGAAGGAAAAATGAGGAGTCGCCACGCGGTTTTTGTATTTTGAGCCCAAACGTTGAGAAACGGCTTTTGAAAATAGTGTCGTTTTTATTGGTAGCAAAAACTTAGGAAAAAGCTTTGAAAACGGGGATCATTTTTATTGGTAGCAAAAACGAGTAAAAAGCTTTTTAGTACCAGAGATTGTTAGGTTCGGAGGTCACGTTACGTTTTGGGAAGAGTATTACGAGATCACCCAAAACGCCTCGTATGACGAGTCTTTCTACCTTTCTCGAAAACGTGCGTGTGTGTGTGTGATTTTTGAAATGGGTGCTTGAAGGACAAGCTTAATCTTGGTTTGAATGTCAAACTTTGATTAGGTGACTTTATTGAAAAAGACGAGCGTTTGCGTGGCAAACGTCGGTTTTGAGACGAAAATGAGCGTTTGCGTGGCAAACGTCGATTTTAAACCGGGCGAGTCATTGTTAACGATTTTTACGGGAAAAAGCGTATTAAATGATTTTGAATGTCAAATGGCGGCTTTTAGTTTGAAAGATGAGCGTTTGTGGGCCAAACGTCATTTCGCGCGTTTTAAAAGAGAGTTCGACGGACGAACTCCGGTTTTGAACCGGGCATTACATTGTTAACGATTTTACGGGAAAATGCGTATTAAATGACATGCGATCAACGAATCGGGTTGCGACTCGGACTTTGAAAAGTAAATACTATCACGATCCAAACGGGTCGGACTTGTAAATGACAGTATTTAAAGCAGTGTCAACGGAATCAAACGATCCGGAATCGTAAATGACGATCAACAAGCTAAAACGGCTCGGAATTGTAAATGACGATCAACGAGGCCAAACAGCTCGGAATTGTAAATGACGATCGACGAGGCCAAACGGCTCGGAATTGTAAATGACAGAAAGTAAATGACAATCAACGGATCGATCGATCCGGACTTGTAAATGACATAAAAGTAAACGGAACGGGACCGGAACGCCGTTTTAACCCGTGATTACTTCTCTTACGGGAAGAGAAGAGGATCGAGGGGCTAAAACGTATCGAACCCCGTTAGACAGAGGCGTCTACATTTCAGTAACGCTGTTCGAAACGGTTGTAGCGACTGGCGCATAAACCGAGACGAAACGAGAGATTTAGAGAGAGGGAGTTATACCTATGGCTAGGGTCGACTCCTTTGGCCGGTGGGAGTGTACGGGACATGGAAAGTGATTCGAAAGGTTGTTTCGATGTTGTAAGGGGTGTATTTGATCGAAATACGAAGGTTTCACGTGAATCGAGACGAAACGGGAGCTCGGAAGGGGTGAAACTTGCTTAGGCCGTGAGGTAGTGAAACTTTGGAGTGAATTTTGTGGTCCTTGTGCCTTTGACAACAACTTCTATTTATAGGGTGAAAATTGCAGTAGGAGTCCGGACGGACTTGGACTGAATCCAGGGGGTTTTTGGGTATTTTGGAAATCTGGGGGACTTGCTGGCAATTTCAGGAAAAGTGCACAGGGAGTCCGGCCGGACTAGGCTTGCAAACCAGGGGTATTTTGGTCTTTTGGCCTTAATTTGTGATTGAAGAGTGACTAGAGGGAGGTGGCATGTTGGACACGTGTCCAATGAGTCACCAGCTAGGTGGGATTTCGTTCCCGGGTCCCGGTTTTGTCCGTTTTTTAAATAACAGTCCGGAAAAATGTCCGAAACGCCCCCGGAAAGTGCCGAAAAGTGCGTTTTTCAGGGAAAGCCGTGCTTTTAACGTGTGATGACACGTGTTAAGTAGGCTTCGACGTCGGGATGCTCGGGGCATTCCCAGGACGTCTCGATGGCTTGACAACGGGGAGTTTAACGAGTTCCGGTTAACCTGGAGCGGGCCAGTTAACGGATTTCGGTTAACTTTCTGACGGATTTTGACGATCCGGATTTGGTTACTTACACTAATGGTAAAACTCTGACATTTGGGGCAGTCCCCTTTTGTCATGCTTTGACTCATTCCTTTGTTTTTTCTCTTTGCATACTTCATAAAAGAAAAAATATAAAAAAAAAGAAAAAAATCTTTTATAAAAAACAAAAAATATTTTCTTAGAAAATACCTTCACACTACTCGCACTCTACCTGCACATAGAGTTACAACCCGGGAGTGTACGGACGGCATCGCGGAAAGCGACGTGTTTCGCTGACGTTTGAGCGCCTAAAGTCCTCCTAGCCAATGAGTCAGCCAACACTTGTCCGTGACACACCTTACACCGTGACTGGTTGGTTTTTTTTGGCGAATACTTTTCAAAACGTCATTCAAAACTCGGTTTTCAAAATTTCCACACAAAGTCCGAGTCGTATCCCGTCTCCAAAAGTCTCGGTATACCTTCCCCTCTTAGTGTCGAAATTACGACATAACCCAACGTGAGTAAACGTCAAGACTTTGACATATCTCAACATAAGCACGTGTCGATCTCACGGTTTGACTCCGCAAGGAATCATAACACGTTTTCGACATGCGCCAAATGTGAGACCATGTCGAATTCTTGATACATACTGGCGAAGGATTATGCCGAGGAATTTCGCCACAAAGCAAAGAAAGGTAATGCCGCATTTTCAACTCGAAAAGAGGAAAAGTCACGCCCAATTTTGCCAGGATCTTACCTGCAAATTGAGGTGTCGTACATTCAAACGTACTTTCCGACTCTTTCTCCTCCCGAGTTTTGACGTTGACTCGGACTTGGTTTTGAAAACCCCGAGTTTGAACTGTTTTGACTTGTATGCCCATAGGCTCGTTCTCCCCTTTCGGTTGGTGGGTTCCACGTGCCCTATAGGACCTCTGCCGGGATTGTCCATCCCGGAGGTGCAATACAGGTGAAATACAGAGGGTCTATAGATGTAGTGATGGGACCTACTAATCCAGGAATAGAGTAGAATGCGAAAAAGAAGGTATTCCCCCCTTTTCCAACCATTCCTAGGATTAATAAAATCATTTTTGTAAATAATACAAAAATATAAAAATACAAAAAGAAAAAGCATATGCATGGGTCCGTCCTAAGCCTATCCTCTCCCCCACCTAAAACCATTCTCTCCCCCTTTCAGCGAGTAAAAATAAATATAAATTACTCTAAGTTGAAACGCGGTTGAGATCCAAGCGGACAGGTTGCAGCAAGAGGTTTGAATATTGGCGGTTGGCTGCAAGCGGTTGACACCATGTGGTTTGAATACACGTGGTTTCAACAGGGGTGAGATTTGAAATCTCAACAGGATTTCCAACCTATACTCAAATCCTGGTGGAGAGTGTGTTGTTCAAGGTCCTTCTCTCCAACCTCCCACATGTTCCATTTCAGCGACAAGGGCCTTGGTCAAATCCTGGAGAGTGTGTTGTTCAAGGTCCTTCTTGGTGATGACATGCTGTTCAGCGGACATTGTGTTGGGAGTCTTGAAGTTGAGTAGCTTCGGAAAACTGACAGAAGAGATGCAGATATCAGGATCTAGCCCCAACGAGTCGGAAGCAGGCTTAAATGGCTCAGGCTCAAATTTTGCAAACAGATACATTATCCCGCGCGAGATATGTAGTCCCGCGCGAGATAATCACACGGAAAGTCGATTTTTATTTAGACCTAAATTTTGGTCGGAACGGAAAATCCGTTTTGAGGGGTTTCTAAGGCCTTTATCAGAACCTAACGACTAAGCAATCAATCCGATTTTTGTAAAACAAAGCCATGCAAGATTGTTTTTTTCGAGGGATTATATATGTACTCCCTCCGTCCCACCCGAATTTGGACAAATTTCCTTTTTGGGCGTCCCATCCGAATTTGGACAACCCAAAAAGGAAAGTTTATAATAATAAAAAATGGGCATACCCCACTCACTCATTAACTCCACTCATTCTCCACCATACAATTTATTCAACCAACCACTATTAACTCCACTCATTCTCTCTCTTCATTTTCTACCACACATTTTTATTATCTTATTGTTAATTCTTAATCTCCGTGTAAAGTAACTTTGTCCAAATTCGGGTGGGACGGAGGGAGTATATATTTTTTCGAAGGGACATTCGAAAGGGTTTTTCCGAAGGGACTTTTTCCGAAGGGACCTTTTTCCGAAGGGACTTTTTCCGAAGGGACTTTTCTGAATCCTTCTTTTATTGTCAATTTTACATGGCTTTGTTTTGGTCAAAAACAAGAAGAGATCACCGAGTCAAAACCGACCGGTCACGGAGTGATCCTAAAAAGTCAATCTACATGAGAATGTGGCGATGCAAGGCTGGAAGGCTAGGCTCCCCGCGATATGACAATCTAAGTGGATTGAATACGCGGAGTGGGATTGTCCAACTTCGGAGAGACCGGCGACTAGGTGGTTACCGTCATCCGTCCTTAGTGTGGGTCCCGAATTTATAGAGGGTATGCAGTGCAATGACAGATATAATATGAGTGCGCGTGTGTGATAGTCAATCTAGGTGATAGATAAAATAGAGATTTTATTTTTTGAAAATAAAAAAGAAAATAGATAATGGCCGCACCAAGTGGTTGCCTACGTTTCTCCCAATTTAGGAAGACTCAGGCCGTCGTAGTTCCACATAAAGAGAGAGAAAGAGAGATAAATAATTTAATTTACAACTCCCGAATCCCCAATGGACCAGACTTTAATTAAATAAAACCCAATCGCACGTAATTTATAAATAATAATCAATTATTTAAATGACATAAAGATTCGAGTTCTACATCTTAAGGGAGGCCTTAAGATGCGGGAACTCTGCAGATAATGAATTCTGGGATCCCCTTTGCATGTTCGGCTCTCGTCTTGGACTATGTGATAAACGGGAGAAACCAGAAAACAACCAGATTGCCGAGGCAATATCTCGCGCGAGATATGATATCTCGTGCGAGATATGCCTCACCTGAGAGCAAAAAATCGAATTTACAACAACTTTTTTTTAAAACCTCTCTTTTAATTTTGACGCAAGTTTAAGCCTCTTAATTTTAAGTCCCCAGCAGGGTTGCCACTGTAGCGTTGTGAGAAAGAATTTTATCTTTTTGTTGAGTCGCCACCTATATTATTCGATTGGAAACATAGAAAAACCATTTTGAAAGAGATTTGGGTTCGGGGCTTAGGTTATGAAATGGGTAGGTCAAGGAGCATCCATTTCACCCAATCCGGAGATCGGTCTTGCTAAAGAAAAGAGATGTTTTAGAAAAAGAAGAGTAAAGACGATTTCAAATATTACAAATAAAGATCCATTTAACGGGGTTAAACGGAATGTAGGATCGATTGCTTCGAGACCGTCTCCATGTCTTGGAGAGGCTCTAGGCCGATCCTAGATTCAATAGACTTATACCACTCTAACAATCAATTAGAAAGGGATTTAGGGGTTACCTTTCGTGAGGTGATTTGGGCAGAGTTTTGACTCAAGTTTAGAATCGAGTCTCGATACGGACAGAGCTTCGCCTCAGTCCTTGACTTGGATCTTGATGTTTGTTTATCAACAAGGTTGACAAACAAACTTTGAGGTGATATTTAGGGTGATTTCGTAGGATTCTTTCAGGGAAAGAAACTAACGAAATGTGTGTGTGTTGTCGAAAATCCCTCCTCCTTGAACTTTGGAAGTCACCAAGTATTTATAGGGGATGGATATGAAGAAGTGGAGAGGTAAAACCCTATCAGAAGGTTCTAGACTCCAAATCTTATTGGTTGGCCGGATGGATCATGTTTTATCCCGAAAAGAGGTTGAAATCGATGAGGAAACTGTCGTCTGTATTCTGCAGAGGGGGGATATCTCGAGCGAGACACGCCATCTCGTGGCGAGATATTGCTCCTGTAGACAACTCCGTCCTTTCCTCGTTATCTCGTATGCAGTTTAGTCCCAAACTAACGGTGGTTAGTCAAAACTTAACGAAACATGCTTTAGCTATCCAATGGTATCTTACTTGGTCAAAATGGATTCGAGGAAGGGGTTTAAATATTGTTCGAAAAATGGTTGACAGGCTTGATTTGCAACTTAACCAAAGTTATCAAAACATGGTAAATTGATATGGAACCTTTATAAAAGATGTTCAATATTGTGTAATGAATAGGTCGTGCCCCTTGGGACGACTGTATCTGAGGAGGTATACATGGGGCACGAGTCGTGCCCTAGGGCACGAGTCGTGCCCTGCTCTACCACCTCTGAACCATTTTTCAAGCAGCAGAAACCTAATCTACTTAGTATAAATCCAAGCATGCTAAAACCTTAGCCGCCCGCGTACCAAGAAAATGTCATAGGCAACATTCGAGGATGCTTGGCCGCCCAGCCGACGATGCAAGGAATCAGCGCGCAAAGCATGGGTGATGTGGCATGCGAATGGAACGTACACAGGCGAATGCCCAAGTAGGTACCACGCATACAATGCCCAAATCCAAGCATGCCAAAATCTTAGCCGCCCGCGTACCAAGTAAATGTCATAGGCAACATTTGAGAATGCTTGGCCGCCCAGCGACGACGCAAGGAATAAGCGTGCAAAGCATGGGTGATGTTGCATACGAATGGAACGTACACAGGCGAATGCCCAAGTAGGTACCACGCATACAACGCCCAAATCCAAGCATGCTAAAACCTTAGCCGCCCGCATACTAAGAAAATGTCATAGGCAACATTCGAGGATGCTTGGCCGCCCAGCCGACGATGCAAGAAATCAGTGCGCAAAGCATGGGTGATGTCGCATACGAATGGAACGTACACACAGTCGAATTCCCAAGTAGGTACCACGCATACAACGACCAAATCCTAGCATGCCAAAATTTTAGCCGCCCGTGTACCTAGACTAGCTTGCATATCTTTCCAATAACGCTAGGCAATCAACACGCGACTAGGGGTTGCATGCTGGCTTGTGGCCTCCCACATGCGAATCCCCCCAGCCACTGCGAGCATTCTTGCTAAGCAATGTTGGCTTTCAAGCAAGCCGGCTTGATGAATCGTAATCCAACAAGCCCCCTGTTGGGTCTTACGACATGCAGGGGCACCTATTTGGGCGCTAGCCCAAGAAGGAACCGCCCACATGCTGCCTAACCCTTGGCACCTATGCGCGTGCCAAGTTGCTCGGGTTCTAGTAAACGACGTACGACAAAAAATGAACCGTGACTAAGATTAGCAAGCGGTAGAACTCAACCATGCATGCACATGACTAAAACCACCCACATAATATCCCAGCGTAGGAACGTCCAAGCCTTGGCCATCAACCAGCCCGAGCGCGGTGGCATCATCGAACGTGCATGAGAGCTATCCACATGAAAGACATAGCCTAGGACAAGCCTAAGCATCGCCCAACATGCCCCCATGCACGCCTAGACTATTCGGTTGCATGCGTTCCAACATGCTGTAGGGGCAGGAGTACTGCCCCCCCTATATATGCATATTGAGCTTTTTCCCTAGAAACAGGAACATACATCATTTGGGCCCTGTAGACATACAAGGGGTTTTTGGAGCTACACATATCCGATTGGCGTGATTGTTTTTTAAAATCTTTTCTAGTATATAGAGGTACAACATATATTTTTTTCAGAATTTTTTGAAAAGAGGATTATTTAATATTAAATAATTAAATAAATAATAAAAAATACAAAAATAGGGAAAAATATTCCGAAAAATATGTTGATCCCCACATTTGTTTCCTAGGAAGCAATTCCTAATTATGTATTGCCCGCTTCATGAAAATATTTTTTGGGTCTTATTCCATGAACAAGCCGTATGCATGTTCGGGGCACGGCGTTGCCAGGGTTATTTGTGGGGCATCACTCCATGAATAAAGGCAAGCATACGAAACAAACAATGAGTCATGATACAAGGGACATGCTCAATATAGAATTTGTTAGGCTACTTGTAAGTACCCAAATCCGGATCGTCAAAATCCGTTAGAAGTTAACCGGAATCCGTTAACTGGCCCGCTCCAGATTAACCGGAACCCGTTCCCAAGCCAACGAGATGTCTCGGGACTGCCCCGTGCATCCCAACGTCGAAGCATACTCAACACACGTCATCGCACGTAAAAGTACGGCTTTCCCTGGAAAATGCACTTTCCGGCACTTTCAGGGGGCATTTCGGACATTTTCCGGACTGTTATTTTAAAAACGGACAAAATCGGGACCCGGGCACGAACTCCCACAAAGCCTGGTGAGTCATGGGACACGTGGCACGGATGCCACCTCCCTCTAGTCACCCTTCAATCAAAAATCAAGGAGAAAAGACTAAAATACCCCTGGTATACAGTCTATGTCCGGCCAGACTCCTTTACAGGCGTACCAGATTGACCAGCAAGTCCCTCCCATTTCCAAAGATTCACAAAATCCCCTGGATTTCAAGCTAAGTCCGGCCGGACTCATCCTGAATTTTCACCTATAAATACAAAGGCTGTCAAAGCCATTTAGAACAACAAAAAAATTACTCCCCTTCACCAAAACCCCACGGCCTAAACTGGTTCTCCCCCTTCCCGAGCCCCATTTTACCTCGTTTTACATGAAAACTTTGTATTTCGATCAAATACGACCCCCACCACCTCAAAACACTGTTCCAAACACATTTCCATATCCTGTATACACCCCTCTGAGCCAAAGGAGTCGACCCTAGCCATAGGTATAACTCCCTCTCCCTAATCTCTTGTTCCGCCTCGGTTTACGCGCCAGTCGCTACAACTATTTCGGACGACATTATTGAAATGTAGATGCCACTGTCTAACGGGTCCCGATACGTTTTAGTCCGCGATCCTCTTCTCTTCCCGTAAGAGAAGTAATCTCGGGTTAAAACGGCGTTCCAGCCCCGTTCCGTTTAAATTTCTGTCATTTAAATTTCTGTCATTTACAATTCCGGATCGATCGATCCGTCGATCGTCATTTACATTTCTGTCATTTACAATTCTGGACCGTTTGATCCGTCGAACGTCATTTACTTTTACGCAAATTTATCATTCCGAGCCGTTTGGCTCGTCGATTGTCATTTACAATTCCGGATCGTTCGACTCCGTTGACATCGCACTTTAAATACTGTCATTTACAAAGTCCGGCCCGTTTGGATCGTGATATTATTTACTCTTCAAAAGTCCGAGTCGCAACCCGATTCGTTGATCGCAAATCATTTAATACGTTTTTCCCATAAAATCTTTAACAATGTAATGCCCGGTTCAAAACCGGAGTTCGACATTCGAACTCTCTTTCAAAACGCGTGAAATGACGTTTGGCATCCAAACGCTAATTTTCAAACTTAAAAGCCGACTTTGAAACTCAAAAATCATTTAATACGTTTTTCCCGTAAAATCGTTAACAATGACATGCCCGGTTCAAAACTGGAGTTCGACATTCGAACTCTCTTTCAAAACGCGTGAAATGACGTTTGGCATCTAAATGCTCATCTTCAAACTCAAAATCCAACGTTTGACATTCAAACACTCTTTTCTTAAAAGTCAACATTTGACACTTAAGTTAAGCAGTTAAAATCAACACTCTTGCCACTTTTCCTTAAAATTACAAAACCGACGTTTGTCATTTAAACGCTCGCCTTTTAAAACAAAGTCACATAATCAACGTTTGACATTCAAACCAAGATTAAGCTTGTCATTCAAGCCCCAATTTCAAAATACACACACACTCATGCACACGTTTTAGAGAAAGGTAGGAAGACTCGTCATGCGAGGCGTTTCGGGTGATCTCGTAATACTCTTCCCGAAACGTAACATGACCTCCGAACCTAACAATCTCTAGTACTAAAAAAAAGCTTTTTACTCGTTTTTGCTACCAATAAAAATGATCCCCATTTTCAAAAGCCTTTTCCAAAGTTTTTGCTACCAATAAAAATGACACCATTTTTCACTAAAGCTGTTTCTCAACGTTTTGGGCTCAAAATACAAAAACCGCTTGGCGACTCCTCTCCTTCCCGAAAAGCGAGGTCTCAGACACCAACCCTCCGCGAAAGACAACCGCCTTTTCGCCGCCCCGCGAAAATCCGCATAATTTCAGTTGGCGACTCCGCTGGGGACTTGGATTCTTTTTTCAAAACTGTCGTTGTTTTCAAAAAAGCCTTCCGTGGGTCAAACTTTCTTTTACCCTTCTTCATTTTCGTGTGTGTGTGTTACTTTAAACCTCGAACGGTTTTTTCAAAAGCATTACATTGTCGTCTTTTTAAAATCATGCCATGCTTGTGCATTCCCATTCATGTTTGATTTTTATGCTATCTTTTGAACTGCGCATCAAAATTCTTTAAGACACATTCTGAAAAATCTCTGTTTTACTTAGAAAAAGAATTTTAGTCACCGCACACTACTCGTACTTGCTGCCTCGGAACATCGCACTTCACGAGCACTTGCTGCCTCGATACACTGCACACTACGTCCCGTACCCGAGATGACTGATGCTGCAGGAATTGTGCTTATCAGTAATCCTCCACGTGGCAGGACTAGTCACCTGGCTCCTTGACCTGAAATCAGAACCCACGACTAGCCGGATGTGTCTCCGGCGAAGACGCTCGGGCGTGAGAGTAAGAACACAGTTGTAAATAGCTCAAAATGTATTGAACAAATGAATTCCAATAACAAAATGGCAGTTACCTTTCACCGTTTGGTAGTGATGAAGTATTTATAGGTAGTAGTGATGTATTTTTGAGGAGGCGACATGTGCTCCGAAATTGTAGCGGCGGTTACTGGACATGGGAACGTGTCCATAACGGCCCCTGATTTGTAGGGATGTGGTTATGAGAACTGTTCAACCAAATACGCCGGCAAGTGTCAGGTCGTCACTTGTTGTTTAGGTCGAGATCGCCATTCGTGGAATGGTCGGCCTGACTGGCGGGTAGAGCATGGTTCGTACCCGAATTGTAATATGGATTCTGAGGTCGGACTAAGTTAGGTCGGGACCATGGACCTTAGTCGACTGATACTTGAGATGGGCTTTGGGCCTTGTTTGGATTGGGCACGCCTCATTGATAATGTGAGTATCAAGGCTGTCTGTGATTGGGCTTTACCCGCTTGGCCCAACTCGACACTTTTGGTATGTTCAGTGGCCCCCAAGTTTCGAGTTGACTTTGTCGACTTGGAAGTTAAGGAGATCTTTGATGAAAATAGTTTTACTCGCAGGTCGATACTCGTTTTTGAAGTAGGTCGACAATGATGACGTGGCACCATCCTGGACGTTGGTGATGAACGGTCGGATCGGAACAGGCGCCGTTTTCAGGCCATCATTACTATTCTGACGCTTGGAACTCCTTCTCGAAAACCGCTTCGGTTTTTAATTTTGGAAAATCAATTTTGATTTTCTTTTCCCTTTCCAAATTTAGGAAAATATAAATACTCAGAATTCTTCTCAGATACGAATTCTTACCGTCTTCAACCTCTGAGAATCTCCGGCGAAAATAGCGAAGAAGCAATTAAGTTAAATTGGGCCTCCGTCTTCGGCAACAGCTTCCTATTCCGTCCTTTACAAAGGTATTTCTCTCTTGCTCTTTATTTAGGGTTTTAATTTCTGTTCTGTATTCATTTCCGCCATGGCTAGGACCTTTAGTAGTGAAAGAGGAGCCTGGTATGGCTACTGCATTGTTAACCATAGGGCGTACAAGAACATGAACGGTGAGTGGAGAGAACTGTCCTTGGATGAATGTGCCTCCACTTTGACCAGGTGGGGGTTGAATTTTAGTGAGATAGGTTTGCCCGTTGTAGGGGACATTGAAAATCTGGTAGCTGATGATTCAAATATCGTCACTTTCCATCTATTCCATGAACTGCTCGACCATATTACCTTGTTTTATGTTAGGGATGTCCACAAACCCTCTTTTCTTAGGAATAGGATAGGCTTTCCAGGGGACTCTAGGTCGCTTTTAAGCAGGTCGACTGAAATTGTTCATAGGCCTGACTCCCCTGTTTCTCCTTCTTCTTGTACAGATATGGCGACTCAAGAAGGAAACGCTGCCTCGACTTCTTCAGGTCCCCAAATAGTGGACGCGTTTGATGACACTGCTGTACCAGGAAAGAATGAGAGAGGTTATGTTCCTCTTGGGCCGCGGCGTGGAAATCAGAATTTGCCCTCTAGGTATAGCATGATTTGGGAATTTTGTGAAGTCAGCAAAGAGGACTACAGAGTGACCATATATAGCCAGAAAGAATTCATGAAACTCTTTAGGTCGACCTTCACCAAAGATGCCACTAGGGTAGCCTTCTTCTATGGTCAATTTGTAGATGGCCTCAGGTTGCCTCTTGATCCCTTTATAAACGAATTTTTAGAATGTGCAAATGCCCTCCCCCTTCAGCTCGGAGCCAATACTTGTAGGGTTCTGGTATGCTTTGCTATGGTGTGTAGATTTTTAGGATATGAACCCTGTATGAGGGTATTTAAAGAATTCTTCTGCATCAAGTATAGTGGGGAGGATCTGAGCATCAGCACCCCTTCTAAACCCAAGTCTCCCAAACTTTTTACTAACCTTCCCAGTAAACATAGTGGATGGAACTCCCATGTAGTGGTGGTAGAGAGTAGATTAGGATGGGAATTCCCATTGCCCAACGATGAAACAGAAGCCATTGATGAGAGGGACTATTGGGAGCCGTCTTGGCATCTTAACTTGTACAAGACTTTGTGCCGGTTAGTAGAGAGAGGGCCCATCAGCTGGGAGAGTCTGCTCACCACTAAGTACAACTTCATTCAGGCTGGAATGATGCAGGGAGATGAAGTGGTGGAGCCCCTTATTCCTGTGTTGAGGGGTCAATTATATCCTGACTGGATTACTCATCACCTGGGCAAATTTGGGGATAAGTGTCAACTTTGTAAGAAGAACAAGGACTACTGCAAAGCCAATGGGGAGCACGCTGGCGGTAAGATCTCTCTGTCCAACCTTTCCTTATTTGTCTTTCATAGGGATACTTGTAGGTATGAGTACAGTCATAGGTTGGACTTGACTTTCGTACATAGCTGGTTCATACATAGCGTTCTGTGTGCAGAATAATTAGCTCGTCCATAATTAACTCGCAGCTTGCTAACTTGCTCATAAGATGATCAAGTCGTTCATAATTTGCTCGTACATAGAACTTTTGCTCGTATATAGAACTGTTGCTCGTATATAGAACTTTTGTTCGTATGTCGATTTAACATTTTTCCACTTTAATTTGTTGCCATTCTGTCTCCTGAATAAGAGGCTAACATGGGTCGCGTTGTTGGAGTTTCTGACAAGAAGAAAGCAAAGAAAGCTCATGGAGCTGCTAATGCTCGAGCTCATAGGCAGAGGGAGGCTGCAGTGAGGACCAGCTTGCTGTCAAAGGAGAACATTGGGATGGTGCCGATGGAGGAGATTGAGGAAGATGATCCTCTGCAAAGTGGCACCCAATCTAGGGATGTTAACGAAGGAGATGACGAATCCACAAGGTCGGCTAGAGCAAGCTTAAGCTCCGACCCACTTCAGGACGTCAATATGGAGACCTCTGGAGCTGAGATGGCTGGGGCCAACCCCTTTAATGTTGTAAATGTCGAGGATGATGACATGGAGGTGAATACTGATGATCAACCTCTGAGGTCGAGTAAGAGGTTGCGATCTGAGAAGGGGAAGTCTGTTCCCTCGAGTCAACTTCCTCCACCAGCTCCTTCTCGCCCCGATCAAGAGTCTCTCGAGGATCAAATGAGGAGGTTGAGTGATGTGCCTCCTCTCACTGGGGTTAATAGCTTGAGCCGATGCTATCCAGACATGAGCTTGGGACAAGTTGTTGTGAGAAGGGCCATTGATGTGGATCTGTTGGCTCACTTTGCCGATAAGGGAATAACACCCGAAGAATTTTCTGCTCGTGCTGGGATGATTCAATGCGAGGTAATTTTCTATTTTCTCTTTCATTATAGTCGCCTATTCTTTTACTCGATCAACCCGAATTACGGGCTAACACTTCCTCGGTTTCTTTGAAATGCAGAATCTTACCATGGCCGAGCAAGTGAAGAGCTCTTGGAGGGCCTCCATTGAGAGGGAGAGGCAAGCCCTTCAGGATTATTCCAAAAAGGCTAAGGAGCTTGCGGATATGAAGGAGAAGTACAATGATCTCGACAACGCTTTCGAAGCCGCAGATATGGTGAAGAAGAAAGCTCTATCAGATCTCGAGGCAGCTAAGGTCACAATTGAGGAGGTGACCTCAGAAAGAGATGCTGATCGCCTGGAGCTGGAGAAAACCAAAACTGAGCTAGCCACCATCACTAAGTTGTTGAAGGAGAAAGATTCCTTTTTAACAAGCCTCAACGAAGAGCATAACGCTGCTCGAGCTAAATGGAAGGAGGATCTGGTGAAGGCTGGCCCTGATGCTGTTGAGAAGTTCAAGGAGGGAGATGAGTACTACAATGCCATCGTGGCCAAGGCACAGGACTTTCTTGAGGTCGGCAAGAGACACATGGCTCGTCGGGCACTGGTGGATTCAACAGCTACCGTTACCATCGAGCAATTAGCTCGTTGGTTTTTTGAGTCCCAGTACGACATGGCAGCTCGCCAGGGTCACTCGCTCGTTCCTTATCTTGAGAATGACTTGGCCTTCATTGCCCAGGAAGATGAAGACGACAGCTGTGCGAAGTGGGAAGCTCCCCCAATCGCCGAGAGGAATTTTGATGTAGTTTTGCAAGAGCTGGAGGACGCTGCCACTATGGAAGAGGAAGCTGATCAGCACACTACCAGAAACAGGTCATTTAGCGACGGAATTATCAGCGACGGACAGATTCCGTCGCTAAATAGCGGCGGAATATAGGCTTTAGCGTCGGAAAATTTTTGGCGTCAAATTTAGCGACGGAATTTAATTCCGCCGCTAAATTCCCCCGCTAAAACGAATATTCCTCGAATATTCGTTTATTTCCGCCGCTAATTTGGCGGTTGATTTACCGACGGAATATTCCGCCGCTAAATCTTTATCAGCGACGGAAATATTCCGCCGGTGAAAATATATCATTTTTTTATTTTTTTATTTATCAGCGTCGGAAATATTCCGACGGTGAAATTAAAATATTTTTTATTTTTCTTTTTGAAATATTACACCGACGGAATATTTCCGACGGTGAAATTAAATGTTTTTTTTTTTTATTAAACACCGACGGAATATTTCCGCCGGCGATAATTTAATATTTTTTATTTATCGGCGACGGAAAATTCCGTTTGATAACAAAATGTAATTTTTGTTTATTTTTAGAACTAATTAACAAAATAACAAACTAAAAAACATTAAAATATCATAAATATTTATGATATTTTTGAAAAATAAATAAATCATAAATATTTATTAATTTTAATTTTTAATGCCATTATAAGTACCACATTCGGTCAAGCCGAGTTATTCATCCTTGTGAGATCCCGAAAGTTGTGGCGTCATCATGTTCTTTTTTTGTTTTGAACGAACATTCATGTACGTTTTTGTTTCGACAAAGAATTTAAATTTTAATTTCGCCACTTATCATTTATTTAGGAAAACAATAAGAAAAACCTTTTTGATTTTAAAGAGATTTGAGGGTTCGGGGGTTAAGTTATGGAATGGGTAGGTCGAGGAGTATCCAAAATAAAACAAAAACAAGATTAGTCCAAAACAAGGAACTAACCAACTATTAGACAACACTCTGGAGATTATTGTCTCATAAGTCATAACTAAGATATCCAGAAAACAAAGACCCACATCATTCTTGTGAGCACACTGTACTCTCTGGCCCCACCACCGTGCATGTCATCATCTACATCGTAAGCTTCAATGTTGACATCGTGAAGGGTTGTCTCCTCGCACTCATCATCAAGCTCCATATCTGTCATCTGCGATGAAGGCTTAGGAGGCAGCACACCCTCTAGGGCCTTGCATTGTTCGGAAGTCAAGGAATCTGGGAAGTCGAACCCAGATTCGGACCTAGACAGGAAGGGAGAGAATTGAAATGTGGAATTACCTGAAATTAAAGATGAAATAGCACCAGGGTAAGAGCGGCTCGATATTTGTTTTTTTCAAATTCAATTGCTGGAGAGAGAAAGAGAGAGAGAGAGAGAGAGAGGATGGGAGAGAGGGATTTAGAGGTGTCTGATTAAGTTGGTTTGAAAGGGAGTATTGTGAATGCTTTAGATTATTTTTAATATCCGTCGTTTTATATATATTGTGAATGCTTTAGATTATTAGAACTTTAAAGTTTTATATGTATTGTGAATGCTTTATATTATTAATAGTTTAAAGTTTTATATGTATTGTGAATGCTTTAGATTATTAGAACTTTAAAGTTTTAGATGTATTGTGAATATATTGTTTCCTATTGTTAAAGTTGTATATTTTAATATTTTCTTTGTAATACGATTATGAGTTCTAGTAGAAAGGGCAAGGGTAAGAAGACTAAGCCTATTTACACATTGATTACTTGGGGCCGCAACCGTCCCGATCCGTAGCGATGATGTCGACCCCTCACGCGGTAGTACTAGCTCCACCTGCGGGGCCGATACTCGGACTACTGGTCGATTACGAGGAGGATATTGGTCGAGGATATCATCACTTTATGACCGATAGTAACTCTTCATTAATTTGATATAAGTTGGTTCCTTTTTGCTTTATATATAATTCATTATTTAAGTTAAAATGTTATTGTATAAATATACTTGGCGAGTTTGTAGGTGGATACCCCACCCCGGGGGACTAAGATCGGGCAATGCGGCGGTCTCGAAAAATGACCGAGTTTTGGCCCAAGCGGAAAAAATTGCCCACAGAGGCAGAAGGACGATGCGTGGGATGAGTTTAAGGTAATGTGTTAATGGTTTTTATTTAAAACTTAAATGTTAGTTTGTTATTAAAATGTTATAATTAATAATGATTGTACTCTTTTAGTTTTGTAATGTTATCATTATATGTTGTAGGCTAAATATTATTGGGCGCCAGAGATCAGCGATGCGACGGCTAGATTTGTTTACGATGAGCAGGCTCACAAGCTATTTAAGGATTTTATTTGTAACATATTTATCTATCCTTAATTAGTTTAATTAACAATGATTATACTCTTTTAATTTTATAATGTCATCATTATATGTTTACAAGATATTCATATTTTTTATAGGTACCACGAAGAAAAATTATTATACTGCTCGGCTCGCGGCGGGACAACAGCCCTTGTGTCCTACTTTTATGACCGATGAGGTGTTTGGTCAATTTTGCGAATATTGGGGGTCGCCTGCGGCGAAGGCTGTATCCGAACAGGCCAAGGCCAATAGAGCAGGCTCCTCGGGGTCGGCGGCGTTGCATACTGGGACGCTCACGGTCGCCGAGCATCACGACCGCATGGTATGTATGTTAATTTAAATGTAGTAGTGTATGGATGCTTTTAAATAGGTTTATGTACGTATGTTAGCTAGGAGCCAATGTTGATGCTATGAAATCCATAGTTTTAGTGTAAATGTAGTGTATGCATGCTTTTAAATCAGTTTAAATGTTGCATTTATATATACAATTTCAAAGTAATAATCTCGCTTATTTTATTTATAGGAAAGGGAGTATGGTCCGAATATCACTTTTGTGGATGTTTACGCTAGCACCCATATTCGGAATTCTACAGCGCCCGATCAACCTCCGCAATGGGTTGACGATCGATGCTGCTCTTTGCCTTTGTAAGTAAACTACCATTAAATGACTTGATTTTGAATATGTAAATTTATTTATGTTCCTTACATTGTGTATATGATTATAATTGTTTGTTTTATTTTTCAGCCGCATATCAAGCCGCCGTTGTTCCCGAAGGAACGCCTCCCGGCGAGCCCGTCCCCTTCGTGCACGATGTTTGGCGGGAGGTCACCTCTCGAGGACATCCAAGGAGAGGAGCCCGAGTGTTAGGGATGGGGGATTACGGGCGGCAATGCCCGTCGGCGTCGGCCGTGCCGTCGGCGAAATGTAGCCCGGCCCACGTTTCATGATCCGAGGTCGACACTCTGGAGGCTGCGTTGGAGGAGGAGAAACGCGAGCGGGCAAAGCTTGCGGATGCTTTGGCGGTTCGAGACGCGAGATGCGGGGAGGAGAACGATCGACGTCATGCGTAGATTCGAGACAAAGCATGCGAGACTCAAAGACAATTGGCGCTGTTGATGGCTCATCTCGGCCAGGACTCCCAGGGTAATTTCCCGCCTCCCCCAGGTTGATTGCGGACATTTTTAGACATTTTTAGACATTTTTGTATTAATTTATACTTGTTTGTAAACATTTTTGACATTTGGTACCCGCGGGAGCCCCTTCCCGCCTCTCCCCACCCCTCTCCCCCTCCCCCTCTCCCCCTCCCCCTCCCGAATTGGTACGATGGTATTTAGTTTTTTATTTGGTACGGCGATATTTGAATTTTAGTTTTTATAGTTTTAGTTTTATAAATTGAAATGTTATATCAGGTACAAAAAATTTTGGTTTATTGATATTTTAAATTATTTTTTTTAAATTTATTTCAGAATCAGCGGCGGAATTTTTTTTAAATTTATTTGGTGCGCTATCTTAGTTAATTTTTTTATTTTCATTAATTTTTTTTCTTGGTTATTAAATTTAAAAATGTGGATGCGCTATGTAAGTTGACACCTTAGATAGCGCTTTTTAAAAGCGCTATCTAAGGTGCATTTCCTAAGATCAAATCTGTACTAGTGCCTTGACGACTCGAGTAACCACATAGGGACCTTCCCAGTTAGGAGATAGCTTGTTCTGCTGGGTCCTTCTCCCCGTTGCCTCAATCTTTCTCAACACATAATCTCCAACTTGGAATGACCTTGCCTTGACCTTCTTGTCGTGGTAACTTTTAGTTCGCTGCTTGTAGTTGACCATTCGGAGGTAGGCTGTTTCTCGCTTCTCGTCGACCAGATCCAGGTCGATCAATCTGTTGGTATCATTTTGCTCCTGATTGAAGAAAGTTACTCTAGCGAGTGGGAATGCGAGCTCGGCGGGTGCCATGGCTTCGACCCGTATGTGAGAGCAAAAGGGGTTTCCCGTAGGCCCCCGAGTGGTTGTACGAACTGCCCAAAGAGCAAGGGGGAGTTCGTCCAACCAGTTGTTACGTCGACCTACGAGACCTGTCTTGAGCGAAGATAGAACAAGTTTATTTGTTGCCTCAGCTTGGCCGTTTCCTTAAGGATAGGCGACAGAAGATTTCCAATGCTTGATTCCTACTCGATTCATTTCTGCTTCGAAGGTTTGGGAGAACTGCAGTCCGTTGTCAGATACTATGGCTCGAGGAAACCCAAATCGACACCAAATGAAGTCGTGAATGAAGTTGATAGCATTCTCCTCTGTGATGCGAGCTAATGGCTTGGCCTCAACCCATTTGGTGAAGTAATCTATTGCAAAGATCACATACTTACATTTTCCCCGGGCGGGAGGGAAGGGTCCAATCAAATCGACACCCCACATGTCAAATGGCCAAGCTGCAATTACTGGAGTCTGCTCGTTTGTAGGCATATGAGGTAGATTAGCAAACCTTTGGCATTGATCACATTGTTGAACAAAATTATGAGTATCAGCTCTCATGTGCGGCCAGTAGTATCCCAAAGTGATCAACTTGTCAGCAAGGGTCCTGGCCCCCAGGTGTCCACCACAAATTCCACTATGCACTTCATGTATCAGTAGGGCGACCTCTTGAGGGTGGATGCACTTTAGTAATGGTCGAGTATAGGATCTTCTGAACAGGTCGTCTCCTTGAATGACATACCTCGGAGCTTTCTTTTTGATAGCTCGAGCCTTCTTCTCGTCATCTGGCAGCTCACCACTTTCTTTATATGCCTTCATTTCTTCAATCCAACATTTCTCATGAGTCCAATTTCTTGAGGGATCATCTATGCATTGAATTTTTACCCTCTCATAAGCTGGATTCTCGAGGAAAGAGATGGGCTCATCATGTGGTTCATCTGAAGTGGCTAATTTCGAGAGGAGGTCAGCTAGTTCGTTGTCCTCCCTTCCAATCCTCTGAATCTCCCAGAATTCCAAATCTTTTATAAGCTCCTTCACTAGGTCGCAGTATTTAATCAACGTGGCACTAAGCACCTCGTACTCGCCTCTGACCTGATTGACTATCGGTTGTGAATCACAGTAAGCCATGATCTTAGTTGCTCCAAAACACTTGGCGTACTCAATACCTGCAATCAGGGCCTCGTATTCAGCCTGGTTGTTGGAAGCGTCGAACTTGAATCTTAGTGATTCCTCATACACGGTTCCAGACTCTGGCTCGATCAAGACAATCCCAGCTCCACTAACATTTTTGGTCGCTTACCCATCTGAATAGACCTTCCAACAATCGTCGGGTAGGCTGATAGCGACCTGGGACTCTGGCTCTTTCCTCTTAGCTTTTTCCATTGGAACTCGCTGCTCGCCATCTTCCTTGGTGAACGTAAGCTCGACCAAGAAGTCTGCTAGAGCTTGAGCCTTTAGTGCCTTTCGAGGTCGATACTCAATGTCAAATTCAGTAAGGGCAATTGACCAATTGAGAAGTCGACCTGAACTCTCCGGTTTGTGAAGAATTTTCCTTAGGGGGGCATTTGTAAGAACTACAATGGGGTGAGCTAGAAAATAAGCTCGCAACTTCCTTGAAGCTACGACTAGGGCATAAGCGACCTTCTCAGCATTGTAGTATCTGCTCTCCACATCTGATAAGGCCTTGCTGATGTAGTATATTGGTTTTTGAAGCCCTTCATCCTCTCTGATCAAAACTGCTGCAACCGACTTGTCTCCCACAGACAGATACACAAATAAGGTCTCACCAGTGGTCGGGCTACTCAGTAGAGGTGGAGTAGCGAGGTAATCCTTCAATTGTTAGAACGACGAATGACATTCGGTCGTCCATTCAAAGCTTTTCGTCCCCCTCAGAGTTTTGAAGAAGGGGAGGGATCTCTCTGCCGACTTAGATATGAAGCGACCAAGAGCTGCTGCTCTACCGTTAAGTCGCTGCATTTCTTTGATACTGGTGGGAGCTTTCATGTCGACTAGTGCCTTGATTTTTTCTGGATTAGCTTCTATGCCTCGTTGTGACACCATAAACCCAAGGAACTTGCCAGCTGCCACTCCAAACACACACTTACTGGGGTTGAGCTTCATGTCGTTTGCTCGTAAATTGGCGAATGCCTCCTTCAGGTCGAATACGTGACTCCCGGACTTAGTTTTAATGACCATGTCGTCAACGTAAGCCTCCATATTTCGACCAATTTGTGAGGCAAAGACTTTGTTCACCATTCTTTGATAAGTTGACCCTGCATTTTTCAATCCAAATGGCATCATGTTGCAGCAGTAGATGCCTCCAGCTGCATGGAATGCTGTCTTGGCTATGTCGTCCTCATGCATCTTAATTTGGTGGTACCCTGAGTAAGCGTCGAGGAAGCTGAGGGTTGAGTGACCAGCAATAGAATCCACAAGTTTGTCAATTCTAGGAAGAGGGTAACTGTCTTTTGGGCATGCAAGGTTCAGAGTGGTGAAGTCGACACACATCCGCCATTTGCCGTTTGATTTCTTCACCATGACCACGTTGGCCAACCAGGTTGTATGAGTGGCCTCCTTGATTATCCCTGCACTTAAAAGTTTTTGTACCTCAGTTTTTATAGCCTCTTCCTTGTCGTGCGCAAAACTTCTCAACTTTTGGGGTCTAGGCTTTATGGTCGGGTTAACTTCAAGCCTGTGAACAGCGACCTCTTCCTTGATTCCCCTCATGTCTTCTACTCTCCATGCGAAGACATCATTACTCCCTTTGAGTAGCTCAATGATTTCTGTTCGCTCCTCGGGTGATAGCTGCTTTCCAATCTGAATTTTTTGGTCGGGGTAGGAAAGGTTGGTGATTACTGACTCTAGCTCGTCCACAGCTTCTAGCTCTGGTCCATCTCTGAATTGAAGAGTCTCAATTATTATCTCCCTGACCCTTTGTCTCTCCTCGGCCCCCAGGTGTGGAGCCTCCTCTGCTATCATATCATCCAGCTTATCTGCAACCTCGCTGGTGGTGGTGGTGGCCCCCGAGTTATTGTCGAGCTGGAGGCATAGGTTGCCTATGAGGACTTGGTCGACCATAACTACATCTGAATCGACCTCAGTGGTGTTAGAGTGACGTGTCGACTCAAGCATGACCTCGTCATTTGAGCAATAGGTCGACTCTTCCACGTTGGTGATTGTTGACAGTCGGGTAGTTTTGGTGACTGATTGAGACAACTTTAAATAACCATCAGCCGTCTCGATCTCTAGCTCTCTCTTTTTTCTTTCTCGAAGAACATGGTCCAGGTAGGCTCGAGCTGTGCCTTGTACGCAGCCTACTCCAGCAGGTGTGGGGAACTTGACTCTCTGGTGAGGGATCGACGCCACCATTCCAAGAGCGACCTGACCAGGAATACCAAGTATGGCGGCATAATCACTGTTTACATCAATTACAATAAATTGTACCTTCGAAACGACCCTGAGGGGATGTTGGCCTAGGTCGACGTCGAGCTCTATCTTGCCTTTTGCATCAACTCTATGGTTGGTGAAGCCCTCCAACCTGCCATCATATCTTTCCAATTGCTCGTCGTTAAGACCCATCTCCTTGAAAGTTTTATAGAACAATATATCTTTGCAGGCCCCCGTGTCGACTAGGAGTCTGCTCGTCGTGCATCCGTCTATGAGACCTGGGATGACGAGAACTTGCTCCCTAGCCGCCATATTAGTTGCTAGTTCATGGGGGTAAAAGCTGATCGCTTCATCTCTGATTTCTCTCCTTGGGGGTACATATGGGGCTTTATTGAGCTGGAAAATCTTGTGTTTGATGGCTGTGTTGCTTGCTTCCTCTGTAATGACCCCCAGGTGCAATCTAGGTTGCCTAGGTCCCTGTTGTCCGCCTGCTGGCTGCTCGCCTTCTCCGGCTTGAGGCCTCTTCACATAAGCGTCGAGTCTGCCCTGGTCGACCATTCTTTGTATGATACACTTCAATCCCAAACAGTCCTCTGTGAGATGCCCTATGTCTTTGTGATAATCACAGTACTTGCTGTTATCCCTTCTGAACTTGTTGCCTGGGTTCATTGGGACAGGAGGAGCCAGTTTGACGGCATTCATAATTTCTGTTCGACTCACCGTGAGGGGAGTGAAAGCCTCAGGAACCTTTTCTGTAGCCCTGGTCCTATTTTTTCCATTTTTATTATTTCCTCCATTTTTGTTGGAGTCCTTCTTGTCATCAGCGACCTCAGTCTTGGGGCTCTTACCATTTTTCTTTTCTTTCCTTTCCTCAGCAAGCGCCACGTTATACACTTTTTCGAATAACTCTTGTCGAGTTTCGACTGTACGAACTGTGAGCTCATAATCCATGTCTGCCGAGGAAATACCATTCCTGAAACAGTTGATAACTTCCCTGTCCGTGAGGTCCTCCTCGATCTTATCTACCATTTCCTTGAACTTGGTGAAGTAGCTCATCGAGCTTTCATTCTTTGCCTGCACCAAGTTGTTCAGGTCAGTGACAGTCACCTTCCGAGCTCCAGCAGTCGAAAAGCGATCAAGGAACTTTGTCCTGAAGCCTGCCCAAGTGGTGATGCTACCAGCAGGCAAGCCATTGAACCAGGTTAAAGCCGCCCCAGTGAGTGTGCTTAGGAGAGCCTTGCACTTATTGTCATCTTCGTTGGCGACAAAACACATTGTGGCCTCCAAATGTGCAATATGACTCTTTGCATTGGTCGACCCTGAATACTTCTCCAGAAGAGGCAACCTGAAAGTAGGAGGAGGTCGACTGTCTCTGATTTCCTTGGATAGAGGTCGAAGAGCAAAGTCAATTCGTTCGACCTTTCCAGTCTCCTTTTTCTTCTCCTCCTCCCATTGCTCAAACTTCCTTTTCATCAACAACCATTCTCTAGCGTCGGGTCTTCCTTCTTCTGCAGGGGGAACAGCATTCGACCTTTGGCCCTCGCTCTTGGGGGGAGTTATTTGCCTACTCCTCCTGTCTCGGTGAGAATGAGTCCTCTCTGATCGAACTGGAGACCTATGCCTGTCATTCCTTATGGGCGACCTGCGCCTCTCATTCCCGGATGGCGACCTGCGCCTGTTATCTCCGAGTGGCGACCTGCGCCTTTCTCCCCTTATGGGCGACCTGCGCCCGTTCCTGTCTCTATGAGACCCTGATCTTTGTGTCCGTGCTGGGGAAACGCGTCTGTTTCTATTGGCTGTCAATTGTGTCCTCAAATCAGATTGAGCCTCCTGCTCCCTGTTTCTGGTGAGACTAGCCCTCAGGTCGTTACTCGACACATGAACGATAGTGGGAGCTCGTTGAACCATCCTGTTCTCGCCATTCTGTCCAACACCCTCATTTGGCCTAGCACTCCTGGCCTGTTGCCCATTGGAGACCTGAGTGGGAGCCACTCTTTCAGAGCGTACATCGGCCTACTCTGCCTCCTCCATGGCTATTAGATCGGCCAGAATCTGGGCTCGCTCCAACATCATTTCTTTCTTACTCATGGGATTGGTGGAGGGACCTGCCCTGCTTCCCATGTTCAATTGCCCAGAAGGACGCTTAGGAAAGGGTGGAGCTCCTTGTCCGTCCATATGCCTTTTACCTCTCCTAGTGTCAGGCAATCCTCTGCCATCAACAACACTGGTAGAACGCGTTGCTCTACCATGAGGGCGATTTGGTGGGGGAGGAGGCAAATCCGTGTTTTCATTATTGACGATGATATTTCCAGCATTTGTATTGGTGTTGTTGTTCACTTCATTGAACTCTTCAGAAGCATCTTCTACATGCCCGTCTGGGGTTACCATTGTTGTAGGTTGATGGAGCTTTCGAGGTCAAGCTAAAGCACAATTCCCGGCAATGGAACCAAAATGATGCTGCATGAATTGTGCTTATCAGTAATCCTCCACGTGGCAGGACTAGTCACCTGGCTCCTTGACCTGAAATCAGAACCCACGACTAGCCGGATGTGTCTCCGGCGAAGACGCTCGGGCGTGAGAGTAAGAACACAGTTGTATATAGCTCAAAATGTATTGAACAAATGAATTCCAATAACAAAATGGCAGTTACCTTTCACCGTTTGGTAGTGATGAAGTATTTATAGGTAGTAGTGATGTATTTTCGAGGAGGCGACATGTGCTCCGAAATTGTAGCGGCGGTTACTGGACATGGGAACGTGTCCATAACGGCCCCTGATTTGTAGGGATGTGGTTATGAGAACTGTTCAACCAAATACGCCGGCAAGTGTCAGGTCGTCACTTGTTGTTTAGGTCGAGATCGCCATTCGTGGAATGGTCGGCCTGACTGGCGGGTAGAGCATGGTTCATACCCAAATTGTAATATGGATTCTGAGGTCGGACTAAGTTATGTCGGGACCATGGACCTTAGTCGACTGATACTTGAGATGGGCTTTGGGACTTGTTTGGATTGGGCACGCCTCATTGATAATGTGAGTATCAAGGCTGTCTGTGATTGGGCTTTACCCGCTTGGCCCAACTCGACACTTTTGGTATGTTCAATGACCATTCAGTTGCATCTCGATTGGTCTGTCAGACACCTTTCGAGGGTGCATGGGGTCATCCCAAACAGCCCATCCTAGCCCGTGTAAGCCATGCACACTTTGTGTCACACTTCGTCCAAGACCCCGGTTGGTTTTTGGCTTAGTACGTGTCATAAAGCCCAAGTGTATATTTTTACGCCGGGTTCCGCCACGAGTCAAGCTCGAAAGATTGAGACCCAAGGTCATTCCCGACCCAAAGTCTTGAGCTTTTCAGCCTTGACTTTGACGTGGAGCTCTGCCGAAAAATATACCCGAAGGTTCAATGTGACACCGTGTCACCAAACCCTCACCGTATGCACCGTGCCAGCCACAACTTGGCCAACGCCAAAAGCTAAGGCCCCTCGCGCAAGCGAGTCAGGAGAGGTCATGCCAAAATTTGGGCACGATCCCCGCCTTAACTTAAGGACATTGACTTCGACTGTGGCCCACGTGTCACATACGTTGGAAGTTTGCGTGATCAGCTAGCCTTAAGTTCACTTTTTCCTTTGTCGGTGGAACTCGTTTGCCTTATAAGACCCTCGCTCGGGATTGTTCGTCCCGAGAAGATGATCTTCAAATGGAAATGAGGGGCTTATAAACGACAAGATCCACTGATTAGAGCTTTAGTTTAGTTGCGAAAAGAAGAGCAATCTTTTCCAACCATTTAGGACTCTGAGAAAAACGTGTTTTCAGTAAACTTAAACATTTAATAGAATAACAATTGCATGGTCCCATCTCGGGAATCTTTCAAATAGTGACCTTCGCGGTCCAACTCTCAATCGCGACCTTTCGTGGTCCGATATCGCATATCTCGACTTTCGTGGTCCAATCCTCAATCGTGACCCTCACGGTCCGATTTAGAATCTCAAAACGCGACCTTAGCGGTCCAATCCTCAATCGTGACCCTCACGATCCGATTTAAAATCTCAAATCGTGACCTTCGCGGTCCAACCCTCAATCTCGACCCCTCGCGGTCCAATCCTCAATCGTGACCCTCACGGTCCGATTTAAAATCTCAAATCGTGACCTTCGCGGTCCAATCCTCAATCGTGACCCTCACGGTCCGATTTAAAATCTCAAATCGTGACCCCTCGCGGTCCAACTCTCAATCGCGACCTTTCATGGTTCGATATCGCATATCTCGACTTTCGTGGCCCAATCCTCAATCGTGACCCTCACGGTCCGATTTAAAATCTCAAATCGCGACCTTCGCTGTCCAATCCTCAATCGTGACCCTCACGGTCCGATTTAAAATCTCAAATCGCGACCTTCGCGGTCCAATCCTCAATCGTGACCCTCACGGTCCGATTTAAAATCTCAAATCGTGACCTTCGCGGTCCAACCCTCAATCTCGACCCCTCGCGGTCCAATCCTCAATCGTGACCCTCACGGTCCGATTTAAAATCTCAAATCGTGACCTTCGCGGTCCAACCCTCAATCTCGACCCCTCGCGGTCCAACTCTAAATCGCGACCTTTCTCGGTCCGATATCTCATATCTCGACCCCTCGTGGTCCAATCCTCAATCGCGACCTTTCTCGGTCCGATCTCCAATCGCGGCCTCCCATGGTCCGATGTCTCATATTTCGACCCCTCACGGTTCAACTCTCAATCGCGACCTTTCTCGGTCCGATTCTCTAATCGTGGCCTTAGCGGTCCAACTCTCAATCGCGACCTTCCGTGGTCCGATATCGCATATCTCGACCCCTCGCGGTCCAACTCTCAATCACAACCTTCCGTGGTCCGATATCGCATATCTCGACCCCTCGCGGACCAACTCTCAATCGCGACCTTCCATGGTCCGATATCGCATATCTCGACCCCTCGCGGTCCAATCCTCAATCGCGACCTTCCGTGGTCCGATATCTCAAATCTCGACCACTCGCGGTCCAACTCTCAATCGCGACCTTCCGTGGTCCGATATCGCATATCTCGACCCCTTGCGGTCCAACTCTCAATCACGACTCCGCTGGGGACTTGGATTCTTTTTTCAAAACTGTCGTTGTTTTCAAGAAAGCCTTCCGTGGGTCAAACTTTCGTTTACCCTTTTTCATTTTCGTGTGTGTGTGTTACTTTAAACCTCGAACGGTTTTTTCAAAGGCATTACATTGTCGTCTTTTCAAAATCATGCCATGCTTGTGCATTCCCATTCATGTTTGATTTTTATGCTATCTTTTGAACTGCGCATCAAAATTCTTTAAGACACATTCTGAAAAATCTCTGTTTTACTCAGAAAAAGAATTTTAGTGACCGCACACTACTCGCACTTGTTGCCTCGGAACACCGCACTTCACGAGCACTTGCTGCCTCGATACACTGCACACTACGTCCCGTACCCGAGATGACCATTCAGTTGCATCTCGATTGGTCTGTCAGACACCTTTCGAGGGCGCACGGGGTCGTCCCAAACAGCCCATCCTAGCCCGTGTAAACCATGCACACTTTGTGTCACACTTCGTCCAAGACCCCGGTTGGTTTTTGGCTTAGTACGTGTCATAAAGCCCAAGTGTATATTTTTACGCCGGGTTCCGCCACGAGTCAAGCTCGAAAGATTGAGACCCAAGGTCATTCCCGACCCAAAGTCTTGAGCTTTTCAGCCTTGACTTTGACACGGAGCTCTGCCGAAAAATATACCCGAAGGTTCAATGTGACACCGTGTCACCAAACCCTCACCGTATGCACCGTGCCAGCCACAACTTGGCCAACGCCAAAAGTTAAGGCCCCTCACGCAAGCGAGTAAGGAGAGGTCATGCCAAAATTTGGGCACGATCCCCACCTTAACTTAAGGACATTGACTTCGACTGTGGCCCACGTGTCACATACGTTGGAAGTTTGCGTGATCAGCTAGCCTTAAATTCACTTTTTCCTTTGTTGGTGGAACTCGGTTTGCCTTATAAGACCCTAGCTTGGGATTGTTCATCCCGAGAAGATGATCTTCAAATGGAAACGAAGGGCTTATAAACGTAGTGACGAGATCCACTGATTAGAGCTTTAGTTTAGTTGCGAAAAGAAGAGCAATATTTTCCAACCATTTAGGACTCTGAGAAAAACGTGTTTTCAGTAAACTTAAACATTTAATAGAATAACAATTGCATGGTCCTATCTCGGGAATCTTTCAAATAGTGACCTTCGCGATCCAACTCTCAATCGCGACCTTTCGTGGTCCGATATCGTATATCTCGACTTTCGTGGTCCAATCCTCAATCGTGACCCTCACGGTCCGATTTAAAATCTCAAAACGCGACCTTAGCGGTCCAATCCTCAATCGTGACCCTCACGATCCGATTTAAAATCTCAAATCGTGACCTTCGCGGTCCAACCCTCAATCTCGACCCCTCGCAGTCCAATCCTCAATCGTGATCCTCACGGTCCGATTTAAAATCTCAAATCGCGACCTTCGCGGTCCAATCCTCAATCGTGACCCTCACGGTCCGATTTAAAATCTCAAATCTTGACCCCTCGCGGTCCAACTCTCAATCGCGACCTTTCGTGGTCCGATATCGCATATCTCAACTTTCGTGGTCCAATCCTCAATCGTGACCCTCACGGTCCGATTTAAAATCTCAAATCGCGACCTTCGCGGTCCAATCCTCAATCGTGACGCTCACGGTCCGATTAAAAATCTCAAATCGCGACCTTCGCGGTCCAATCCTCAATCGTGACCCTCACGGTCCGATTTAAAATCTCAAATCATGACCTTCGCGGTCCAACCCTCAATCTCGATCCCTCGCGGTCCAATCCTCAATCGTGACCCTCACGGTTCGATTTAAAATCTCAAATCATGACCGTCGCGGTCCAACCCTCAATCTCGACCCCTCGCGGTCCAACTCTAAATCGCGACCTTCGCGGTCCAATCCTCAATCGTGACCCTCACGGTCCGATTTAAAATCTCAAATCATGACCTTCGCAGTCCAACCCTCAATCTCAACCCCTCGCGGTCCAATCCTCAATCGTGACCCTCACGGTCCGATTTAAAATCTCAAATCGCGACCTTCGCGGTCCAATCCTCAATCGTGACGCTCACGGTCCGATTAAAAATCTTAAATCGCGACCTTCGCGGTCCAATCTACAATCGTGACCCTCACGGTCCGATTTAAAATCTCAAATCATGACCTTCGCGGTCCAACCCTCAATCTCGACCCCTCGCGGTCCAATCCTCAATCGTGACCCTCACGGTTCGATTTAAAATCTCAAATCATGACCTTCGCGGTCCAACCCTCAATCTCGACCCCTCGCGGTCCAACTCTAAATCGCGACCTTTCTCGATCCGATATCTCATATCTCGACCCCTCGTGGTCCAATCCTCAATCGTGACCTTTCTCGGTCCGATCTCCAATTGCGGCCTCCCATGGTCCGATGTCTCATATTTCGACCCCTCGCGGTTCAACTATCAATCGCGACCTTTCTCGTTCCGATTCTCTAATCGCGGCCTTAGCGGTCCAACTCTCAATCGCGACCTTTCGTGGTCCGATATCGCATATCTCGACCCCTCGCGGTCCAACTCTCAATCGCGACCTTCCGTGGTCCGATATCGCATATCTCGACCCCTCGCGGTCCAATCCTCAATCGCGACCTTTCGTGGTCCGATATCTCAAATCTCGACCACTCGCGGTCCAACTCTCAATCGCGACCTTCCGTGGTCCGATATCGCATATCTCGACCCCTCGCGGTCCAACTCTCAATCGCGACTTCGCTGGGGACTTGGATTCTTTTTTCAAAACTGTCGTTGTTTTCAAAAAAGCCTTCCGTGGGTCAAACTTTCTTTTACCCTTCTTCATTTTCGTGTGTGTGTGTTACTTTAAACCTCGAACGGTTTTTTCAAAGGCATTACATTGTCGTCTTTTCAAAATCATGCCATGCTTGTGCATTCCCATTCATGTTTGATTTTTATGCTATCTTTTGAACTGCGCATCAAAATTCTTTAAGACACATTCTGAAAAATCTCTGTTTTACTCAGAAAAAGAATTTTAGTGACCGCACACTACTCGCACTTGCTGCCTCGGAACACCGCACTTCACGAGCACTTGCTGCCTCGATACACTGCACACTACGTCCCGTACCCGAGATGACCATTCAGTTGCATCTCGATTGGTCTGTCAGACACCTTTCGAGGGCGCACGGGGTCGTCCCAAACAGCCCATCCTAGCCCGTGTAAGCCATGCACACTTTGTGTCACACTTCGTCCAAGACCCCAATTGGTTTTTGGCTTAGTACATGTCATAAAGCCCAAGTGTATATTTTTATGCCGGGTTCCGCCACGAGTCAAGCTCGAAAGATTGTGACCCAAGGTCATTCCTACCCAAAGTCTTGAGCTTTTCAGCCTTGACTTTGACGCGGAGCTCTGTCGAAAAATATACCCGAAGGTTCAATGTGACACCGTGTCACCAAACCCTCACCGTATGCACCGTGCCAGCCACAACTTGGCCAACGCCTAAAGCTAAGGCCCCTCGCGCAAGCGAGTCAGGAGAGGTCATGCCAAAATTTGGGCACGATCCCCGCCTTAACTTAAGGACATTGACTTTGACTGTGGCCCACGTGTCACATACGTTGGAAGTTTGCGTGATCAGCTAGCCTTAAGTTCACTTTTTCCTTTGTCGGTGGAACTCGTTTGCCTTATAAGACCCTCGCTCGGGATTGTTCGTCCCGAGAAGATGATCTTCAAATGGAAACGAGGGGCTTATAAACGTAGTGACGAGATCTACTGATTAGAGGTTTAGTTTAGTTGCGAAAAGAAGAGCAATCTTTTCCAACCATTTAGGACTCTGAGAAAAACGTGTTTTCAGTAAACTTAAACATTTAATAGAATAACAATTGCATGGTCCCATCTCGGGAATCTTTCAAATAGTGACCTTTGCGGTCCAACTCTCAATCGTGACCTTTCGTGGTCCGATATCGTATATCTCGACTTTCGTGGTCCAATCCTCAATCGTGACCCTCACGGTCCGATTTAAAATCTCAAAACGCGACCTTAGCGGTCCAATCCTCAATCGTGACCCTCACGATCCGATTTAAAATCTCAAATTGTGACCTTCGCGGTCCAACCCTCAATCTCGACCCCTCACGGTCCAATCCTCAATCGTGATCCTCACGGTCCGATTTAAAATCTCAAATCGCGACCTTCGCGGTCCAATCCTCAATCGTGACCCTCACGGTCCGATTTAAAATCTCAAATCGTGACCCCTCGCGGTCCAACTCTCAATCGCGACCTTTCATGGTTCGATATCGCATATCTCGACTTTCGTGGTCCAATCCTCAATCGTGACCCTCACGGTCCGATTTAAAATCTCAAATCGCGACCTTCGCGGTCTAATCCTCAATCGTGACCCTCACGGTCCGATTTAAAATCTCAAATCATGACCTTCGCGGTCCAACCCTCAATCTCGACCCCTCGCGGTCCAATCCTCAATCGTGACCCTCACGGTCCGATTTAAAATCTCAAATCGTGACCTTCGCAGTCCAATCCTCAATCTCGACCCCTCGCGGTCTAACTCTAAATCGCGACCTTTCTCGGTCCAATATCTCATATCTCGACCCCTCGTGGTCCAATCCTCAATCGCGACCTTTCTCGGTCCGATCTCCAATCGCGGCCTCCCATGGTCCGATATCTCATATTTCGACCCCTCGCGGTTCAACTCTCAATCGCGACCTTTCTCGGTCCGATTTTCTAATCGTTGCCTTAGCGGTCCAAATCTCAATCGCGACCTTTCGTGGTCCGATATCTCATATCTCGACCCCTCGCGGTCCAACTCTCAATCACAACCTTCCGTGGTCCGATATCGCGTATCTCGACCCCTCGCGGTCCAACTCTCAATCGCGACCTTCCGTGGTCCGATATCGCATATCTCGACCCCTCGCGGTCCAATCCTCAATCGCGACCTTCCGTGGTCCGATATCTCAAATCTCGACTACTCGCGGTCCAACTCTCAATCGCGACCTTCCGTGGTCCGATATCGCATATCTCGACCCCTCGCGGTCCAATCCTCAATCGCGACCTTCCGTGGTCCGATGTCTCATATCTCAACTCCTCGCGGTCCAATCCTCAATCGCGACCTTCCGTGGTCCGATATCTCATATTTCGACCCCTCGCGGTCCAACTCTCAATCGCGACCTTTCGTGGTCCGATATCGCATATCTCGACCCCTCTCGGTCTGATCTCCAATCGCGACCTCCCGATGTCCGATGTCTCATATCTCGACCCCTCGCGGTCCAAATCTCAATCGCGACCTTCCGTTGTCCGATATAGCATATCTCGACCCCTCGCGGTCCAATCCTCAATCGTGACCTTCGCGGTCCAACCCTCAATCTCGACCCCTCGCGGTCCAACTCTCAATCGCCATCTTCCGTGGTCCGAAATCGCATATCTCGACCCCTCGCGGTCCAATCCTCAATCGCGACCTTCCGTGGTCCGATGTCTCATATCTCAACTCCTCGCGGTCCAATCCTCAATCGCGACCTTCCGTGGTCCGATATCTCATATTTCGACCCCTCGCGGTCCAATCCTCAATCTCGACCCCTCGCGGTCCGATCTCCAATCACGACCTTCCTCGGTCCGATCACCACTCTCCAATTGAGACCCCCACGGTCCGATCTCAATATCCAATCGAGACCCTCACAGTCCGATCTCAAGTAGTCAATCGAGAACCCCACGGTCCGATATCAAGTATCCAATCGAGACCCTCACGGTCCGATCTCAAGTAGTCAATCGAAACCTTTCACGGTCCGATATCAAGTATCCAATCGAGACCCTCACGGTCCGATCTCAAGTAGTCGATCGAGACCCCCACGGTCCAATTTTCAAATCTCGGCCTTTCTCGGTCCGATCTCAAGTAGTTCATCGAGACCTTTCACGGTCCGATCACCACTCTCCAATTGAGACCTTTTACGGTCCGATCATATAACTCCAATCGAGACCCTCACGATCCAATCTCCAATTTCCGATACCGCCCTTTCATGGTCAAATGGTCAATCTCGACCTTCGTGGTCAAACCTCCAATTGAGACCTTTTACGGTACGATCTCCAATCGAGACCTTCGCGGTCCGATCCCAAATAGTCGATCCCGACCTTCTCGGTCCGATCTCCAAACTCCAATCGAGACCTTCGCGGTCCGATCCCAAATAGTCGATCCCGACCTTCTCGGTCCGATCTCCGATCTCCAATCGAGACATTCGCGGTCCGATCCCAAATAGTCAATCGCGACCTTTCGTGGTCCGATATCGCATATCTCGACCCCTCTCGGTCCGATCTCCAATCGCGACCTCTCGATGTCCGATGTCTCATATCTCGACCCCTCGCGGTCCAAATCTCAATCGCGACCTTCCGTGGTTCGATATCGCATATCTCGACCCCTCACGGTCCAATCCTCAATCGTGACCTTCGCGTTCCAACCCTCAATCTCGACCCCTCGTGGTCCAACTCTCAATCGCGACCTTCTGTGGTCCGATATCACATATCTCGACCCCTCGCGGTCCAACTCTCAATCGCGACCTTCCGTGGTCCGATATCGCATATCTCGACCCATCGTGGTCCAATCCTCAATGGCGACCTCCCACGGTCCGACATCTCAAATCTCGACCCCTCGTGGTCCAATCTTCAATCTCGACCCCTCGCGGTCCGATCTCCAATCACGACCTTCCTCGGTCCGATCACCACTCTCCAATCGAGACCCCCACGGTCCGATCTCAATATCCATTCGAGACCCTCACGGTCCAATCTCAAGTAGTCAATCGAGACCCCCACGGTCCGATATCAAGTATCCAATCGAGACCCTCACGGTCCGATCTCAAGTAGTCAATCGAGACCTTTCACGGTCTGATATCAAGTATCCAATCGAGACCCTCACGGTCCGATCTCAAGTAGTCGATCGAGACCCCCACGGTCCGATTTTCAAATCTCGACCTTTCTCGGTCCGATCTCAAGTAGTCCATCGAGACCTTTCACGGTCCGATCACCACTCTCCAATTGAGACCTTTTACGGTCCGATCTTATAACTCCAATCGAGACCCTCACGATCCAATCTCCAATTTCCGATACCGCCCTTTCATGGTCAAATGGTCAATCTCGACCTTCGTGGTCAAACCTCCAATTGAGACCTTTTACGGTACGATCTCCAATCGAGACCTTCACGGTCCGATCCCAAATAGTCGATCCCGACCTTCTCGGTCCGATCTCCGATCTCCAATCGAGACCTTCGCGGTCCGATCCCAAATAGTCGATCCCGACCTTCTCGGTCCGATCTCCGATCTCCAATCGAGACCTTCGCGGTCCGATCCCAAATAGTCGATCCCGACCTTCTTGGTCCGATCTCCAATCGAGACCTTCGCGGTCCGATCTCAAGTAGTCGATCCCGACCTTCGCGGTCCGATCTCCGATCTCCAATCGAGACCTTCGCGGTCCGATCCCAAATAGTCGATCCCGACCTTCTCGGTCCGATCTCCGATCTCCAATCGAGACCTTCGCGGTCCGATCCCAAATAGTCGATCCCGACCTTCTGCATTTGCGATCTTCGATCTCCAATCGAGACCTTCGCAGTCCGATCTTAAATAGTCGATCCCGACCTTCTCGGTACTTTCTCCGATCTCCAATCGAGACCTTCGCGGTCCGATCCCAAATAGTCGATCCCGACCTTCTCTATCCGATCTCCGATCTCCAATCGAGACCTTCGCGGTCCGATCCCCAAATAGTCGATCCCGACTCTTTCTCGGTCCGATCTCCGATCTCCACCGAGACCTTCGGTCCGATCCCAAATAGTCGATCCCACCCTTCTCGGTCCGATCTCCGAGACCTTCGCGGTCCGATCCCAAATAGTCGATCCCGACCTTCTCGGTCCGATCTCCGATCTCCAATCGAGACCTTCGCGGTCCGATCCCAAATAGTCGATCCCGACCTTCTTGGTCCGATCTCCGATCTCCAATGGAGACCTTCGCGGTCCGATCCAAAATAGTCGATCCCGACCTTCTCGGTCCATTCACCGATCTCCAATCGAGACCTTCGCGGTCCGATCCCAAATAGTCGATCTCGACCTTCTCGGTCCGATCTCCGATCTCCAATCGAGACCTTCGCGGTCCGATCCCAAATAGTCGATCCCGACCTTCTCTGTCCGATCTCCGATCTCCAATCGAGACCTTTGTGGTCCGATCCCAAATAGTCGATCCCGACCTTCTTGGTCCGATCTCCGATCTCCAATCGAGACCTTCGCGGTCCGATCCCAAAGAGTTGATCCCGACCTTCTCTGTCCGATCTCTGATCTCCAATCGAGACCTTCGCGGTCCGATCCCAAATAATCGATCCCGACCTTCTCGGTCCGATCTCCGATCTCCAATCGAGACCTTCGCGGTCCGATCCTAAATAGTCGATCCCGACCTTCTCGGTTCGATCTCCGATCGAGACCTTCGCTGACCGATCTCAAAAGGTCGATCCCGACCTTCGCGGTCCGAACTCCGATTTCTAATCGAGACCTTCGCGGTCCGATCTCAAATAGTCGATCCCGACCTTCGCGGTCCGATCTCCAATCTCCAATCGAGACCTTCGCGGTCCGATCACAAATATTCGATCCCGACCTTCTCGGTCCGATCTCCGATCTCCAATCGAGACCTTCGCGGTCCGATCCCAAATAGTCGATCCCGACCTTCTCGGTCCGATCTCCGATCTCCAATCGAGACCTTCGCGGTCCGATCCCAAATAGTCGATCCCGACCTTCTCGGTCCGATCTCCGATCTCCAATCTAGACCTTCGCGGTTCGATCCCAAATAGTCGATCCCGACATTCTCGGTCCGATCTCCGATCCCCAATCGAGACCTTCGCGGTCCGATCCCAAATAGTCGATCCCGACCTTCTCGGTCTGATCTTCAATCTCCAATCGAGACCTTCGCGGTCCGATCCCAAATAGTCGATCCCGACCTTCTCTGTCTGATCTCCGATCTCCAATCGAGACCTTTGCGGTCCGATCCCAAATAGTCGATCCCGACCTTCTCGGTCCGATCACCAATCTCCAATCGAGACCTTCGCGGTCTGATCCCAAATAGTCGATCCCGACCTTCTCGGTCCGATCTCCGATCTACAATCGAGACCTTCGCAGTCCGATCCCAAATAGTCGATCCCGACCTTCGCGGTCCGATCTCCAATCGAGACCTTCGCAGCCCGATCTCAAAAGGTCGATCCCGACCTTCGCGGTCTGATCTCCGATCTCCAATCGAGACCTTCGCGGTCCGATCTCCGATCTCCAATCAGTTAGGATTAGGAGAAAAAGTGTTTTAAAGTAGACTTAAGTGGTAAATGCACGTTGCACGAGCCTTAAAGCCTTGAGCCAAATACCCCTGCCGAAAACTAAGCCATACCTTTCGTTCCCTGCAGCAAACAGAGAGTGGTTCAGAATTCCGGGTCCGCGCATCGCCAGAATTACAGTTACGGTAGCATCAGACAGTTCCTCAGTTCCCTCAATTCCCGTAGCCAGACTCTCCGTCATGTCAGACTCACCAAGAAATTGTGACAGGAACGGAACCCCCGCCACCGGTAACAGATATGACGCTGGAAGAAGCCATCCGGGCTTGTGAGGTTCACAAGAAACAGAAAGAAGATCATCAGAATTCCATCCAAGACCCCGGTTGGTTTTTTGGCTTAATACGTGTCATAAAGCCTAAGTGTATGCTTTTTACGCCGGGTTTCGCCACGAGTCAAGCTCGAAAGATTGAGACCGAAGGTCGTCCCCGACCCGAAGTCTTGAGCTTTTGAGCCTTGACTATGACGCGGAGCTCTGTCGAAAAATATACCCGAAGGTTCAATGTGACACGGTGTCACCAAACCCTCACCGTATTCACCGTGCCAGCCACAACATAGCCAACGTCAATAGCTAAGGCTCCTCGCGCAAGCGAGTCAGGAGAGGTCATGCCAAAATTTTGGCATGATCCCCGCCTTAACTTAAGGACGTTGACTTCGACTGTGGCCCGTGCGTCACATACGTTCGAAGTTTGCGTGATCAGCTAGCCTTAAGTTCACTTTTCCTTTTGTCGGTGGAACTCGCTTGCCTTATAGTACCTCGCTCGGGATTATCCGTCCCGAGAAAGGTAGAATTATGAGGCTGGTGATGAGAGAGTGGCTGCGGTGCAGATTGCCATGGCCTTTTTGTGGTTCGCTTTTTCGAGCACACTTTTTGGACACGCCGAGGGGATGGCGGTGTTTGCTTTGCTGAGGACATTGGAGGATGTAGAGATGGCTGGGGAGGTGTCTTGGGGAGAGGCAAGGCTGGCAGAGCTATATTTCGCTCTGGATCGGTATAGCCGAAAGGCTGTCAGCTCTCTGACATTCTTCGAGTTCCCTCTGGAGGTATACGCTTCTGCTTTTCTTTTTTTTTCTTTCTTTTCCTTAAGCACGCATTTCTTTCCGTACTTAATTGATGGGATCTTTCCCTTTTGCAGGTATGGGCTCTGGAGTTCTTTCATGTCACAATGTGGCGGCAGCCGTCGGAGCACATCGGGGCATATCTGGCCATGCTCTCCTGGAGCAAGCATGCTCGGTAGAAGATAGGTTCCAGGGGGCGCACGACCCTTAGATACAGGGATTGCCTGCCTTTGACGAGGGCTGAGACGGATGAGGGGATGATTTTCTACCCCTGGGGCCGCTTTGACGTGGAGCAGCTGAAGGGTGCCGAGAGATGGACTGTGCAGTGGAGGATTTTGAGAGGTCTGACCTGCGATGTGTATTATCTAGGGGAGAGAGTGACGCGCCAGCATGGCGAGGGTGCGCCTCTGATGACACCGGTGGAGCCTCTCGCCGACATGATGCATCCGAGTGAGAGATCGGAGACCTGGGGTGACTATCGAGGTGGCCAGCACTTCTCGATGTTTGTGGCGGTTGAGGAGTATTCGAGATTTATCCTGAGGAGGCTGAGGATGCCCCAGGTTCTCGAGAGAGAGGGGTTAGGAGTTGTGCGGTACCCTCGGACGGACTTTTCATATGTCCAGGATGGGATCAGATTGAGGGTGCAGATCCCTCAACCTGAGCGGCTTCCACGAGCTTTCCGGCCTCGTCCGGGTATGAAGGTATGGTTTTTTTTTTTGTCTCTTCTTTCCTTTCGCTCCATTTTTCGCATCAATTTTTTTTGACACTTTTGCTTCCGTGCAGTTTTTGGAGGTGGTCGTGGAGAAGCTGACGAAGCAGGTGATTGGGCCCAAGAGGTTCATTAGGAGGATGGTTGCTTGTGGGGATCCTCAGGCCAGAGCGAGGCGGGCACAGCCGGCGCCTGTCGAGTGGGAGACTTCCCCTATTCCTTCCGAGCCTTCTTCCGAGACTCCTCTTTCTCCTCTCATAGATCCCAGTGTGGTGCTGCCCTCGGACCACGTCATTCTCGAGGATTCGTATGGACAGGGACATGTCTGGCATCACGGTGGGTCTTCTTCGCACGTCCAGGAATTCGACGCGTTCACATTTGGATATGACTTCTTTGCGGATCTTGGCTTGCCCTATCGTGGCGTGCCGATTGATCCAGGCGAGCCTCCCTCTGGAGACGAGGATGACGATTCTGAGCCTGAGATTTTTATGGCTACTGAGGAGGCGGGCCCGAGCCGCAAGAGGGATCGGGGGAAAGCGCCAGCCACCGAGGATTCTGACTGACGATCTTCTGAGACTGATTTCTGAGATTGTACCTATTATTATTATTATTATTATTTATTATTATTTTTTTTGACAGATATAGTTTTCTTTTTATGCACACTTTTTTTTGGAATGTAATAATCTAGGATTTCTGTCATCATTTTTTTTATCATTATTTTTTTTATCTATTATGAATGCAATGTTGCATGAGCCCGGTTTTTTTTTTTTTTTGGCAAGGGTGTGAGTGTTGGGTATATGAACTGTTTGGGCAGGTTTTGCACGGTTTTCGAGCGACTGGGATGAAATGTTCCTCCGTGGTGCAGCAGTTTAAACTGCTGCAGATTTTTTCTGGGTGACAATCCCATCCGCGCGGATGGGGTCGAGATCTGACACTGGCAGTTAATTTTTGCTTCAGATCTGGTTTTCCTTCTTTTAATTCAAGCAACCACTCCATCTGCTCATTCAAATAGCCATTTTCGAGAAGAAAGAGAGAAGAAGCCATGGAAAATCATAGAAGAACTCCATCAAAATTGTCCCAAGAATCCCAAATGTCATTTTTCAACAAATTCAAGGATTGGTCCCGAGAGATTATGTAAGAGAGAAGATCATTCTTTGAAGAAAGGTACAAGATAAAGTGTTTGTGGTCTCTCAAAGAATTGGTTCCGGACTATGATCTCTTGAGAGCTTCTTCTTCATTTTGGGATACTAGAAGGCATGTCTTTTGCCTTTCTTACAATGAAGTGGTCCCGACCGTTGACGAATTCCGGGCTTTGCTTGGTTGCCCGGAGGTGGAAGAGATTGCGGTTCCTTTGCCCGGAGGGGCTTCTTTTGTTGATAGGTTGTGCAACCGTCTTCATCTTTCCCCGGAGGAAGCGCAAGGTATGATCCGTGGTCCCGATCATTTTGACGTTTCTGGTCTTCCTGATAGATTTAGGGGCTTAGGCTTGCTTGATAATGCCTATTGGGATGCTTTTGCCCTCTGCATGTTTGGGACCTTGTTTATGGTATATTCCTTTGGGATTTGTCATCGAACTCTGCTGGATGTAGTTGTTCACTGTCGCTTGGGCAGAGACATTGCACCTTTGATCCTGGGGGAGACCTTTCACGCTCTCGACAGGTTAGCTACCGGGAGGCGGTATATGCACGGGGGCAGCCCGTTTCTCTTGACTCTGTGGCTGATGGAGCGCCTGGGGGTTATTCGCGAAACTTCGGATATGATCAAGCCTTGGACATTTGCCAGGAGAGGGGTTACTGTGGATTTTGATGATCAGGGCTCGTGGGAGCATTGGATGGCTGGTCGCCGGACTGAAGATATCAGATGGTCGGTGCCTCATTGGCGGGTAGAGACTCGGAGAGTACTTCAGGATGGATCTCACGTGGTTATGCTTTCGGGGCTTTCTCAGTCCAGCTTCTACATTCCGGCTGCAGTTACGAGGCGCTTTGGCTTGGAGCAGGCTCCTTTGGAGGACTTCGATGATATAGCCACTAGGGTGGTGGCTCTTGCTTCTATGGATGATCCTTCGGTGTTCCCATTTCTTTCCCAAGTATGGAGGTATGACGTCTTCCCTTCTCGGGTCATCCTCAGGCGTCCGAGACCTGTGTTTCTGACCACTTGGTACTTGGATTGGTACGAGAGGCATTTGGGGGAGACTCAGATGGCTATTTTGAGACGGCGTGAGGCCATTGTGGGTGCGGAAGACCTGATAGTTTCGGAGAGGAAGAGGGCCGAAGCGAGGGCCAACCCTCATGATAGGAGCGGAGATGTTGTGACCGACTACGAGGCTTACGTCAAGAGACAAGAGAGGAGGACTCCTATGTTACCAACTCTGCTGCAGGAGATGAGAGATGACGCTAGGGCTACTAAGGCCCTGATAGAGGCTGGTTTGATAGATCCTGTCCCTACACCAGAGCTAGGTAGGAGGAAGACCGACATTTTTCCTGTTCAGAGGAAGAAGACCCGAAGGGGGAAGAAGAGAGGGGATGCCAGTACGAGCGGCTTAGAGTGACTTTGAGGTTTCCGAGTATCCCTTTCTTGTTGTAGCAGACACATTAGTTTGATTATGTATCTTAGTTTCTTTTAGCAGGTTGCCAGTTGTAGGGATGAACCGAGCTTAGACTCATCAAAAAGCTTTTAACTGTAATTAATATGTGAATTGCTTTAGAGTTTTTCGAGACGCTTTCATGGTCTGATCAATGTGTTGATGACAAAGTATGTCTTTTATTTGTGTTTTAGATCGAACCGTTTCCGGCTGCCTATGTTCCCTTCGGACTAAAGGGCTCAGGTCTTCGTAGTTCGGCCCGGTTAATAATTTTTATGTTTTTTTTTTTGGTGCAACCCAGTTTTTTACCTAGGCCGCCCTTTTCGGGTTTTCAACCTAGTTGGGTATTACTCTTTTAGCACTCTTTTTTTTTTTTGATATATATTTTTTTTGTTTTTTTTTTGTTTTTTTTTTTGTTTTTGTTTTTTTTTTTTTGTTTGACTCAGTGTTTTACGCGTAGTATCTGCGCAGCTTGTCACCATTCACTTGGTGTACAAAAGGATTTCCGTCGAGGTCTGCGAGTTGCATGGCTCCTCCGGAGAAGATTTTCTGGACGACATATGGCCCGACCCAAACAGGCTCCCATTTGCCAAGCGGGTTGATGCGGACGGGTTGCTTCTCTTTTAAAACGAGATCACCTTCCCTGATCTCCCGGTGTTTAACTTTCTTGTCGAAGGCTCTGGCCATTCTCCCTTGGTAGGCTCGGATATGTTCCATGGCCTTCAATCGTCGTTCATCTAGTAGAGCCAATTCATCATGGCGACTCTGGAGCCATTCGACCTCGTTGATTTGATTTTCAAGCAGCACACGGAGTGAGGGAATCTCTAGCTCGATCGGGAGCACGGCTTCCATCCCGTAGGTGAGGGCAAACGGTGTCTCCCCTGTTGCGGTTCTGACTGATGTCCTGTAGCCCCAGAGTGCCAGGTGTAGCTTCTCGGGCCAATCTCTGCCTCGGACAGCCATTTTCCGAATGATGTTTTCCAAAGTCTTGTTTGCTGCTTCAACGGCTCCGTTGGTTTGGGGCCTATAATGAGATGACTTGTGACGGGTTATTCTGAACTCTGCTAGCAGCCTGTCGTATTCCCCTTCAAAGTGGGATCCATTGTCCGAGATGATTTCGGCTGGCAAACCCGTATTTGCATATGAGGTTCTCTTTGATGAAGAGGGCTACTTTCTTTGAGTTGAGGACTTTGTAGGACCTTGTAGGGCATCCTTTTCGAAGAAACTACCAATCTGTGTCTCTTTAGGCTCTTCCGCAGTTCCCAGATTCACACTTGTCAAAATCTCTTCGGCAGCTTGGGCTCGATTTTCCTCTTTCCGAACAACCTGCTTAAAGATTTTTTTATTTTTTTTTGATATATTGTTCATTTAATGTGTCTCCTTTTTTTTATCTAATGAATCATTATTAACTATTTTTTTTTAATCTATTAGTTATTTCATCATTAGTTAAAGTGGCAATTAAGGGATACTCAGAAAGATTCATCATTTCATTGAGAACGAAAGGATATACAGCATTGCAGTCTTTAGGCGTAAGGCCATCGGACGACTCTAGCGACTCGAACTAGACAATGAGAGACTCGGAGCACTTTAGATAGGTTGACACAAAGGGACGGAGGACCAATCCAAGCTTGGTGATAAATTCCTCTTTGGTCGCGGACAGGCCTGAGAGAGTTTCCCAATTCTTCAGTGGCATTGCTGTCAGTGGCCTCATGACTCGGGAATCGCATTGTTTCTGTCCTCCTTCCTCGATCATTGCTACCATCTCTTTGACTGAACTGAGATCAATCAGGTCTGGCACCTGAACTTCTTCTCCGAATAACAGCTGCATAATCGGACCATCCCAATCATCTGAAAAGACCTCTGTGGCCTTAGCTTTTGGCACTGATAGTTCAAACTCAGGCTTCGGGCCTTCCTGGACAATCGGAATTGTGGTAGTAAGCTTCTTGAACTGTTCTACCAGGTTTGGTACGCCTTGGAAAGCATACTCACTCTCCCTGGTGGTGGTAGCCCTAGGCATCTTGGGAAGATCTGCAAACACCCTACGAACTGGGTTGGCTTTGTTTCCCCTGGACTTTCTGAGATCATCTTGTAGCTTCAGCCATCCTTCTGCAGGTTCTTTGACTGTGGCATTGCCATGCTGTGTAGGACCTTTCACGAAGTAGTCAGCCAAATTATGATTGAAAGGGAGAGATTTAGTGCCATTGACCGGGACCCTTCCTGTGATAGCTTCTTTCTTTTGCAGAGCGATTTCCTTTTTTTTTTGCAATTTTCCCCGAAATTGGTCCATACCCCAGGCCATGGCGAGTTTTCTGTTCCTTCACCTCAATGACTTTGTGGGTTCCTTGTTGATGCTTCCCCAGACCTAGGCAAGGTAGGTAGCTCATCTTTCTCATCATTTTCAAGACTGGAGGGATTTTGTCCCGGGTGATTGTCAGATCTACGTTGCACACTTGGGCCTTAGGAGGTTCAACCGTGAAGCCTGTTAGCATGAGACCTTCCTCATCATGTTTGATTTCCAGAATAGGTATTCCTCCTGTAACTGTGCCCTCCAAGGTGACTAGATCCCCGTAAATGGTTGTTAGGTCCCCATCCGAGACGAATTTCACACACTGATGGAGGCTCGAAGCAACCCCCTTAACTTGATGCAGCCAAGGTCTTCCCAACAGGGCATTAAAAGTGATCGGGATATCGATAACCTGGAATTTCACAGGTATCAATTTCTTGCCAAACCAGAGGTCCAAAGTAGCAACTCCAAGGACTGCTCGAGATGTCGAGTCGTAAGCTTTGACTGTGAGGGAGGAAGGCTTTAAGTCTGTGGACTTGATGTTGAGCAGGCTCATGATCTTTTCCGGAAGGATATTCATTCCGGACCCATTATCGACCAAGACCCGAGGGAGGCGTCGTTGATCCAACTGGACCGTGATGAAGAGAGGCTCATTGTGATCGGCCCCAAATTGAGGGAGATCAAGGTCCGTGAAAGTGATTATGTTCCCGTAGTGGATGCTCCCAATTAATTGCACCACGTCATCTGGAGTAGCAGCAATAGGCACCAAAGTGCGAGCCAAGCTTTCTTCCAGCTTTAGCTTGTGGGGATAGGACGAGGTGAGTAGGGACCATAGAGAGATGTTGGCCTGTGTTTGCTTCAACAGGGTAAGTACGGGATCCTCTTTCTCGGGGTCAGGAATTTCGTCTGTCTTGGCATAGGGGAGGCGATCTTCTTTCGGTGCCTGGTCTGTTGCCTTCTTGTCTGCCTTGGGGTTTCCCTGATAGATCTGCCCAGACCAGGTCAGCAAATTAACTTCTTTGTCTATTGCTTCCTGACTAGATTTCTTCAATGCTGCCAAGGTTAACGGAGGAGCATGGTTGGCTATCGGCCACTGGTTTTGGCGGCGTCTAGCAACGGTGAGGGGCTGAGCTTGAGTTGTACTGGCTCCTTCCCGGGCAGCCTTTAAAACTGCTTCCCAAGTCACAGGCTTTTGAACCTGGGGTTGTGTCCCCGTCCCCTGGATGGCCCGTAGAGCTAAGACGTCCTCCGATTCGCCCTTATAGCCCGCATTGCCTATGGTTATCATACAACAGGAATTGCTATTCTCAGGGCTTGGCGGCTTCTCGATTCCATCTCCGGTATAGTGCCGCCACTCCGGTTCCTTTCTGTAATACTCAGAGCTGGAGACGATTATAGCATACTGCGTGGGAGGAGCATCAGGTACCATGTCGGTTTCCAGGACTTCTCTCAAAGCTGAAATGCATTCCGGGAAAGTGATTTCTTCTTGGGTAACCCTGACAAGGATGGTTACTTTGTTTCGGGGCAGATTTGATCTGACCATGGTGATTTTCTCAATGGGAGGATGGGAGTCAGTTTCCCTCTCTCTAACAGATCTTCAACTATCAGCCTGGATTGGGTATCTGAAAACCCTTTCCCCAAAGCATGGTAGGCAGTGTTGAACTATATGACATCCACGTGCTTAGCCCCAGGAAATTTCATGGCTTTCATATCCTCGGTTTCGTAGTAGTCGTCTTCCGAAGTTTCTTCGGTCTTACGGCTGTCAGCCTCCATCTCGTCATACATCTTCTTCCTTTCGCCCTTGCAAGTAGGGCAACCACAAGTAAAGGATAGGCAATGCTCACTTCCGTAGTTTGATGCAATGGCTCGGTAAATCTGGGTCCAAATGAGGAGTACCCGGGGTCCATTGTTAGGTACTGGAGCAATTAGGAAGGCGTCATGTGGGTCCATGGGTATGAAGGCGACTGGGGAGACATTTAGATCAATAACCCTTCTCAGTGACTCTATGCATTCGAGGTGTTCGAGCGGCTCGGTCTTGACCCTTACAGTTGTGATACCGTCTGTTTTAGGGAAGGAAGAAAAAGATCCGATGACGTTTACGAATTCGTTGTCTTCTGGTCGCTGAAAACCTCCCCTTTCGACCAAGGCTTCGATGAACCTTCTCCATTCGCCTGCTAGGTCCTTATAGGGGACATTGTGCTCTAGGACCTTGGATATGTATGGATCTAGGCGAGGGCTTTGTTGTTCCTCATCCTCTGAAGTATCTGGACACTGGCCACAAGTACATCTTACGAGTGACACTTCGTGGGGGCCCGTCCCCATTGGTATTTGGCCCGCATTTTCTGGTGGTCCTTCATCGTCGCTTGCTGACAACCAACCATTGTGTCTGGCTCCCATGATATCATTTCTAGCATGATTGTTCCAGATTGATTCCGGATCTAGGGCCTCAGTTGACTCTTCGCTTTCGTCATCATCATCGTCATCGCTGTCATCGGAATCATCTTCCCATACTACTGGATTTCGGCTGAGAGGGAACGCCGATCAAACCCGTTAGGGGAATATGGGTGCGTGCAACCGCAGAAATTGTCATATGCCCCCATTCCTGGAAGAGGTAATTGCGATTCAGCTTCTCCTCCCAAAAACTGCGGGGGAAGAGCGAGAAGGGGGTGCCACGTATTTAACTCCAGGCAGGATGTAGAAGCAATCCTCCTCCTCTGATTCTTCAGTTTCACTGTCCTCGGGATCATATTTGGTTTCCCCCAGAGCCAACTTGCAGAAGTGTACTAGCTCCAGATGCTCTTCGACCTCTTTGCTGATAAGCCCCAGTACAGGCGCCCGTTTGAAGCTTTCTTGCTCAATCTTCCTTGACTGTTCTAACCATCTCGTGTAAATGGTTTTCTCATGTTTCGACTGGAACAGTCCCAGTTCTTCAGTATCAGCTTTCCCTTCCTCCGAGAAATAGCGGACCTCATACTCTTGCAAGAAATCTCTGACATGAGACCAAGGTGGGTTGACTTGTTCATCATCCTCAAGGCTGAGGGGGAATCCAAATTCAGGATCCTCGACAAGGTTGGCCATGGGTATTTGGGGATCTTCATCAGTCACCGCATCCTCCTGGGCATGCGAAGGTTCCCCGCTTTCAATCATGTTTACCTGGTTATGGTTTCTTGGCAGAGGATTTTTGACTGTATTAGGCCCCTCGGGGCCTTCCAACTTTCCTTGCTCTATCAAGCCTTGGATTGCCTTTTTCAGAGTAAAGCAATTATCGGTCAGATGTCCGTGGGCTTGATGAAAAGCGCAATACTTTGAAGTATCCACGGGAGCGTTTGGATTCCTGGGTTGGAAATTCTCCAAAGGCTGCAGCAAGCCTTCTTTCACCAGTCCCCTAAAGATGTCGTTCAGAGGCATTCCAAAGTTTTCAAGGTTTATGACCCGTGGTCTGGGCTCAGCTGGTTTTCTGGGAGCAAAAGGAGTTGTGTTATTACATTCCTGTCCCGTGTAATTAATCACCTCTTTGCCTTTAGCGGGAGCAGGAGCGGTGTTGGAAGGAGGAGCCCGATATCTGTAGGCAGGTGCAGCAGCCGATTGCTGGTTGTAAGTCTTTTCAAATTTAGCCCCGGAATTGACCATTGCCCGCAAGTCTGCGTAGGGGAAGTGGCTGAGGGAAGCTCTTAGATGTGGCTTCAGGCATGACTGAAAGATGTCCAGTTGTTCTTCTTCAGAAGGAGGAGTAGCCATTTCGCTAAGCTTCAGGTTCCAACGCTTGTAAAAATCCCCGATGTTCTCGTCGGGACGCTGCACTGTAGTCTGCAGATCAACACTATTTGTTTCCCACTCCAGATTGGCTTTATACTTTTCTGTGAAGGCACTAGTGATTTGGTCCCATGTAGCCCTGGCCTCGGGTTTCAAGCGGAAGAACCATTTTAGAGCACTGGACTTCAAAGAGAGACTGAAATAGTCAGCCAACTGCTGATTGGTGCACCCTTTGGCCTTCATTGCCAAGGTATATGTGTTGGGCCCTACATTTTTCAGTCAACAAGTTTTACAACTTACACTTAACAACTTGGTACTAACAACTTGAGTTGTTCTATTTACAACTTGGCTTTCTGCAGGTTGGGACGCAATAACGCTCTTCCTATTTTATAGGGCACGTGTCACAGGAAGCAATGATTAAGTCAACAACGTTTCCTCAGCAACGGATCTTATCTTCTCCCTCAAACAACAAATGGCGGATATATCTCTATTTGATCAACCTCTTCCCCGAGTTTATAGGCGCATAATCTTCTATGTTAATTAGTTTTATTTGAGGTATAAAAGGGGAACACACACTGTATTTGCACACACGTTGAACACTAGTTTAAGATCCCTTTTTCATACGCTCTTAGCATTGTAATCCCCAAGAACAGATAGTAAACTTTCGGTCAAGGTAGGAGCCAAATCCTCTCGGGGTTTTATGCCGGCGAACAAGTTGTTCAAGGGCTTTCCCTAGTCAACAAACCACTTGTGTCCATTTCTATTCAACTTGATAATCATCGTACCTAGATTCATATCACTTTAGTCACATTTCTTCTCATCAAATTCGCTTGTTGAAATTTGACCAAAACAATTTGGCGCCGTCTGTGGGAAACTTTGATTATTTGCGTAGAAATGGTTAATCCATCATCCAGCAGTCAGAGTCGGCCGCTTCCTATCTCCAGCACCCAAGGTAATCCACCTCAAAGTGCAGAAGCTGTCAACTTGGAGATATTGGCCAACATGACCGATATGTTGAGAAAAATGAGCGATCTGTTGGACGGCCAGGAGCATACAAACACCATGATATTCAATGACATTGACAGCCTACGTAAAGGGAAGCAAGTTGAAACTGAAGTATCCACCCCATTTTCTCCTTTGCTGCCTAGATCTTTGTTTGGTACAGGTACAGGACCAAGCCATTTCGGAGATATCCCTATGTCCGGCACCTTGCCAACGGAGAGCACGGTTTTGACATCCATTCCGAGCGAACAACCAAGAGTCAGCCTACCAACTAGCCAGCCTGCGCTGTCATCTTGCTACACTTATGCCACACCCTCAAGGGGCAAACAGGGAGTTTCTTTAATACTTTCGACACTTTCACACCTCAGTTTAATGCTGCTCCTCTTTTCGCAGAAAGTCAACTTGTTAAAGAAATGCAAACCATTAAAGAGTTGCTTCGAAGCATGCCTGGAGTCAACTTGCCGTACCACCAAGTCTCTCCAACTTGCTACAACGAGTCTCGTTTCGTGCCAGCAATAGCCAGTGTGGAGATCCCGAAGAAATTCTCGGTCCCTCATATGAAGAAATATGATGGGAGTACCGATCCAGCAGAGCATGTATTGTTATATCAGGAATCAATGGATATCATAAGTATCCCTCCTATGTTTAAAGAAGCATGTTTTTGCAGGGGCTTTGGCTCAACCTTGTCAGGACCAGCCTTAAAATGGCTAACAGGGCTTCCTCTTAACTCTATTTCATCTTATGCTCAACTTGTCAATATGTTCATTAATCAGTTTTCATGCAACAGGGCATTCGACAAGTTGACTAGTGATCTTTATAGAATTGTGCAACAGCCTAATGAAAATCTTAAAGAGTATTTGCACAGGTTCAATAAGGAGGCAGTGACTATACCCAACTTGGACGTGTCCACAGCAACGAAAGCATTCCGCATAGGCTTGAAGAAGAACTCATTGTTCTACAATGAGTTGGTGATGAATCCGGCGAAACAACTTGAGGAGATCAGAACCAGGGCCTTGCCTATCATCAGATTGGAAGAGGATAGCTTGGCAATGGGGAAATCAACTGGGAGGACTCCTACTCCTCTGTTTGAGCCCTCTGACAGACGATCGGATTCCCATCACTATAAGTCCAGCAGGGGCAAACCCCCTATTAAAACTGAACCTTCTAGAATTCATGTTGTAGATGATGATCAAGAAGGAGATGATAATGACTATCCATAAATTTCTGAATATTGCTTTTCTGTGGACATTGCAGGAATCCTGTGCGCCATGGGAAATCTTGGAGATAAAGCAAGATGGCCCAAGAAGAATGACCAGTCAACAACTTGGAAGGACAAGTCCAAGTGGTACGCATTTCATGAAGATTTTGGGCACACCACCGAGAACTGTTTCGCCTTGAGGAAGGAGATTGCTCATTTATTGTCCAAGGGTCTTCTCAAGGATTTGTTGGGCAAGAAGAGGGTCAGGAGTGAATCCAAAGAACCTGATTCAGGGGAACAGTCTAGACCCGAGAAAGTTGCACCCCCTCCTGCCACCAAGGTAGTGAATGTTATTTCAGGTGGGTCTCATATTTGCGGCACAACTTACTCTGCCGCCAAGCGTCATGCCAAAAGCTCTAAGGAAGATCAATCAGAATTGCCTTCAAGGCGTCGTGATTTCACAGATGGTCATGTTATTTCCTTTAAAGATGAAGATAAGGACAACACGTTGGACCCTCATCATGACGATCTAGTTGTTCAGGTGCAGATTGCCAATTGTGTGGTCAAGCGGATTCTGATCGACGGTGGCAGCTCAGTCAACATCATCTTTACTCATGCTCTTGAAGATATGGGCATTACTTTGTCCGATGTTGTGAAGAATTCATCCGTACTGGTAGGGTTCAGTGGTGAGGTGAAGCAAACAGTCGGAGAGATCAAGTTGCCCATCTACCTAGAGGGTATGAATTCCATGGAGAGGTTTTGTGTGATTGAATGCTCTTCCTCGTACAACGTTATATTGGGAAGACCTTGGATCCACAACTTGAAGACTGTGCCATCAACTTACCATCAATGCGTCAAGTTTCCAACACCTTGGGGTGTTGCCAAGTTGAAGGGAAACCAGCAAGTCTCTAAGGAGTGCTACAAGGTCAACATGAAAGCAAGTTCAGTCCCTCGGCAGGCATAGCAATTAAAGAAAAAGGCCCAGGACGTTCTTGAAGCAGTAGAGCACGATACAAAAAGCGTTCCTGTAGATGCGTCAAATCCTGAGGCCCGAGTGCAAGTTGGAGTAGACCTACCCTCCGAAATTGAAGAGGAGTTGATCGAGTTCCTGAAAAGCCAGAAATGCTGTTTTGCTTGGAAACATGAAGACATGACAGGGATAAGCAGGGATATTATTACTCACAAGTTGAACATTGACCCAACCATCCGTCCTGTCCACCAGAAAAGAAGGAAGTTTGCCCAGGAGCGGAACCAGATCATAAAGGATGAAGTCGAGAGGCTTCTGAAGTCCAAGATGATCAGAGAAGTTCAGTATCCAAGGTGGTTGGCTAACGTTGTAGTGGTGGAGAAGAAGAATGGCAAGTGGCGAGTGTGCGTGGCCTTCACCGACTTGAACAAGGCCTGCCCAAAGGATCCATTCCCTCTCCCTCATATTGACTCTCTAGTTGACGAGAAAGCTGGCCACGACATCTTGACATTCATGGATGCATCTTCCGGGTATCAACAAATTCAAATGGAGCCTTCAGACCAAGAAGATACAGCATTCATGACTCCAGAAGGTATATATTGTTATATTTCTATGCCATTTGGTCTTAAAAACGCAGGGGCAACTTATCAGAGGTTGGTGAACAAGATGTTCAAAGATCAACTTGGCAAGACGATGGAGGTCTACATAGACGACATGGTAGTAAAGTCCAAGCATATTGAAGATCATGTAGAGAACCTTGCTGAGGCGTTCAACATCTTGAAAGCCTTCAACATGAAGCTCAATCCGGCGAAATGCAACTTTGGTGTCAGAGCAGGTAAATTCTTTGGATATATGGTGACCAAGAGGGGAATCGAAGCAAGTCCCGAACAAATCAAAGCCATTCTCAACTTGGAATCCCCTGAGAACATCAAGGACGTACAAAGGTTAACAGGTAGAGTAGCTGCTTTGAATAGATTTATATCCAAATCATCTGATAAGTGCAGGTTATTCTACGAAGTATTAAGAAAACAAACTTTTTCAATGGGTCGACCAACATGAAGCAAGCCTTCAAACAACTTAAAGAATACTTGATGACGTCACCCCTACTTGCCAAACCCGAACATGGTGAGCATCTTTATTTATATTTGGTCGTATGCGAAAATCTTTGTTAGTGCAGTATTGGTGAAGGAAATCCAAGGTGAACAGCATCCTGTTTACTATGTAAGTAAATCTTTATTAGATGCTGAAACAAGGTACTCGCATCTTGAAAAATTGATATTAGCCTTAACTACTGCTGCTACCAAATTACGTCATTATTTTGAAACACATTCCATAACTGTTAGAACTAATTATCCTATGAGAAATGTGTTGAGAACCCCAAAGATGTCGGGCAGGTTGGCCAAGTGGTCAGTCAAGTTGAGCACGTATGACATTTCATACGAGCCAAGAACAGCCATCAAGTCTCAGGCCCTAGCCGACTTCGTAGCCGACTTCAGTCCTAGTTTGCAGCCCGAAGTAGAACTGGAAGTGCAACAACTTGAAGGTAAAACTATTCCTCGATTTTGGACATTGTTTACAGATGGAGCCTCAAATTCCAAAGGGATTGGTTTGGGAATCTTCCTGAAATCTCCTCAAGGTGATATCATACCTCAAGCGGTATCTTGTGAATTCAGTGCAACAAATAACAAAGCTGAGTTTGAAGCTTTAATCATGGGTTTAACTACAGCTTTAAGTTTGAATGTCACACATATAAATGTATTTGTTGACTCTCAATTGCTAGCTAACCATTTTAATGGCAGTTATATGGCGAAGCATTCCAAGATGACTCTGTACCTCCAACATGTTAAGGCTTTAGCTTCGAAATTTCTATCATTCTCTTTAGAACAGGTCCCTAGAGAAGAGAACGCAGAAGCGGACGCCTTGGCCAACTTGGGTTCAACTTGCAAATCAATGCTGCATACTAGTATCCCCATTATTTATGTTAAGTACCCGGCAATAGACCAAGTTGAGGAAATTCAAGTGGTTACGCCACCTACTGGGGCACAAGATGCTAAGCCTTCTTGGACCCAACCTGTAATTGAGTTCCTTCAACTTGGAACTATTCCACCCGATGTTAAGAATGTTAGATCTTTTAAGATTCGTACTTCGACTTTCGTTTTGATAGATAATGTGTTGTTCAAGAAGTCTTTTGCAGGACACTACTTGAGATGTGTCGATAATGAGCAAGTTGAATTGGTGCTTAAAGAAATCCATGAAGGAATATGTGGGAATCATTCTGGAGGAAAGGCATTAGCATCAAAGGCCCTCAAGACGGGATACTATTGGCCAACCATGCGTCAAGATGCCATGAGCTACGTACAGAAGTGTGATGCCTGCCAAAGACACAGCAACATCTTGCATCAACCTGCCGAGCCTCTACATCCTATAGTCTCATCTTGGCCTTTCATGCAGTGGGGCATGGATATTGTAGGCAAGTTGCCTAAAGCTCCCGGAGGCAAAGTGTTCATGTTGGCTCTAACCGATTATTTCTCAAAATGGATCGAGGCAGAAGCTTATGTACAAGTAAGAGACAAAGAGGTAATTTCATTTTTAAAGAAAAATATCATTAGCAGGTTTGGTGTACCATCGGAGATTATATGTGACAACGGGTCACAATTCATAAGTAAGAAGACCAGGGATTTTTGTACTCGCTGGGGCATCAAGTTAGTCATGTCGACACCTGTCCACCCTCAAGCCAATGGCCAAGCTGAGTCAAGCAACAAGTTGATCATCAACAACTTGAAGAAGCGTCTAGATCAAAAGAAGGGAAAGTGGGTTGAAGAATTACCACTTGTGCTATGGGCAGATAGAACCACTTCTAAAGGAGCTACAAGTAGAACTCCCTATTCTTTAGTATACGGAGCTGAAGCTGTAATTCCAGTTGAAGTGACAAACCCCACAGCAAGGTATGGCTTATTGACTCAAGATGAAAATAACCTCTTGCTAACTCAAGATTTAGATACAATTGATGAGATCAGGGATTTAGCCAAGATAAGGATGGCAGCTTATCAGCATCGAATTGCTAGGTCTTACAACAAGAATGTCAGAGTTAGAAGGTTCCAGGTTGGTGATTTAGTTTTAAGAAAAGTATTTCAAAATACAAGAGAATTGAATGCAGGTAAACTGGCTCCCAAGTGGGAAGGCCCATATCTCATCGATGCTGAAGCTGGCAAAGGTGCATACTGGTTGTCAACCCCAAGTGGAGACAGAATCCCTAGAAGTTGGAACGCTATCCACTTGAAACTTTATTTCATGTAAGTCCAGTGATTTATAACTAGGCTCCTCAGGTACGGTTTAAATTTATGTCAAGTTCAAATTACGCATTTCAATTTTTCACTCTTGTTAAAAGCTTACTGACTTGAGCGTCGGAGGGGCGTTAGCTAACGTAAATCTGTTTTGCAAGGTGCAACTTGAGCTAACGAAGTAGTCTCAACATGTTGACACGCCAGTACGGCTGATACTTGTTGAGACCTAAGCGGGAGCAGGTCAAGCATGTTGACACGCCAGTACGGCTGATACGTGTTTGAACCTGAGGAAGAAAATTTCAACATGTTGACACGCCAAGATCTGGCCGATACATGTTGGAATTCTAGCTGGAGAGGGATAGAACTTGTTGACACGCCAGGACGGCTGATACTTGTTCTATCTCTTCAAACGATTTACCTCTGATCAAAGGTACTTATGGTTAAAAGATATTCATCTTTTCTTACGAATTAAGGTTTTGACACCTTCGCCTGGGCGCATGTTTTCACACTTTTTCAAGTTGTGGACTATTGGTTGTAACATTTTCATGTTACCTACGGTTTATAACATTTACATGTTATCCAAAGAACAAACAAACGTCTCTCAAAGACATAAAATACTTTGCTAAAAAACCATTAAGTGTTTTTCAAAAGATTTTTCGCAACTAAAGGACAAGTTGGGTAAGCCAACAAGTCCCTAAAAACCTAAAAAAGCTTGGAGTACTAGACCAACCTAGTACCCCCAAACAAATTGTCTCGGCTCTTATGAGCCATTACAAACTAAAAACCTTGTTTTTGGGGATACTCCCCCCATTTGTTGTACCAACAGAGGTACACAAATAAAAGCAAAAAATTGTTTTTGTTCATCCAAAATACCCCAAAAGTTTTAAACTATTTTCAAACTTCATGGCCTGCTGCCGCCGGTGTTGTATTCTCCCCTTGACCATTCTGAGCCACCACTAGGGTACTCAAGGTCCTATCAGTATCCTCAAGTAGAGCTTCCAGAGCCGCAGAATTCACTTCCTCTGCATCTACCGGCTCACCAATGAAATCTTCCAAAGCCCTTTTCTCAGCTTCCACATCCCAATCCGGAGCCAGCCCATTCTTGTACTCTTCCATAAGTTCAATCCTGGCTTCAAACACCACTTTGGTGGCATTAAACGTGAAGTCTTTCTTCGCGGCATCAAATTCCTTCTCATGGGCTTCATGTTCTTTCACTTTCTCGGCCTTAACAACTTCCAACTCCTTCTTTTCAGCTTCAAGATTTTTCTTCAACTTCTCAATCTCCTCAGCATTCTTGGTGGCTTGCTTCTTGTATTCCTCAGCTTCGTAATTATGCCTGGCTGCCTTGATTTTCACAGCATCAAGCTGGTCCATGATAGGACACATGATATCCGCAACCTAAGTAAAAGAAATGTTAGCATTTCATCAAAAATCATGGGCAAGGTTCAGGTTTTCCCATTTTACCTAGTCAACAAAGCAGGCTATAGCATCCTTTAACTTTTTTCTTGCTGTCCACATGTCACAAGTCTCATTCCCATCCGTAGCCTCGGTTTCGGATAGCTTCCTTTTCTTCACTTCCTCCTTTTTCTTGGAAGCATTCAAATCTGAGCTAGATGCCATGGACATTGGAGTTGGAGGTTTTCTTTCCTTCTTGGCAACTTTCTTTCCCTTAGCAGCGGCCATCAAGTCAGCGGCACTCACGTTGGATTTGGATCGTGTAGCTACAACAAGGAGATAAGGAATTGAGATAATCGAAATACTCGCGAAAAAGTACAAAGATTTTTGAGGATTTGAACCTGTAGACATCTCAGGTAGAGTTGGGGGTAGATTTTCTTCGGCTTCAACCTCTGCTTCAACCTCTGCTTCACCTCCAACCTCCTCAACGAAAAACTCAACAGGGAATGCCTTGAAGGACCTATCAGATACACCCAACTGGAGAAGCTGGTTTACGTTCGCTTGTGTCCCTTCTTGCTCCGGAAACAAGTCTGACAACTTAGAAACTTCTACAAAGGAAATTTTAAGAGTTAGCTATCATAGTATTGAGAAGCATTTCGTAAAATAGAGGAACTATTTTCACTACCTTGAAACCTCCATTTGGAAAAAACACCTTCCTCTTGACCCAAGGTGTCCCTCCTTGCAAAGAAAAACTTATTTTTCCACCCTCTATCAGCAATGTCATGATTGGAGATCAGAATAGGCTCACCATTTTTGCCCCTAAAACCAAACCTTCCTGGACCAAAACTCCTTAAATCCACAGTATACGCCAACTCTTCTAAACCAGCAACCAAATCAGCCCTATCTCCTAATCTAACTAGGGTTTGCAAATATCTCCACCCTTGAGGCATCAGTTGGGCATAGTTGAGTTTGGTAGAGGAAAAGAACTTCGTAATCAAGTCGGGGAAAGGGAATCGTAAGCCTATAACAAAGGGATAATCCGGGAAGCATACCCAAGTGGGAGAATAACATTCGGAGGTCAAATCAGGGTGGGTGAAGTAGACCGTTTCGTAGGGCATGGCATGATTCTTCTTAATAACCTCTAGGTTAGCCTTAGGCATCAGACATTTCTCATTATCAGGTTCCTTCAACAAGTTTTGGGTTATGAAACCCTTGGGCAAACCCTCGTCACTCTCAATCACGACTAACTTCTTCCGACCCATTTTTTCAACTTAAAACAAGAAATCAGAGATGAAATTGAAGAGAAGACAAGAAACTCACCGTAAATCTCTACTTGAACTGATTGGGTCATAAAAATTGAAATCCGATTGGGTCAGTGGTAGTATCAAAACTGATTGGGTCATAAAAATTGAAATCCCCGAATTTTTTGAATCAAATCGCCTTCGGTACGAATCGGATTATGTCATCCCTATCCCTAGATTAGACTGGATCGGTTTGGGTCGCACTTGCGGGATTACTGCTGGTAATATTTATTTATTTATTTATTTATTTTAGTAGGGATGAGAACGTAGTTTAGTAGGGATTAGATTAGGTCAGGTTTGTGATGCGCCTCTTACAAACTATCCTCCTGGCCGACCTGTGTTAGAGCCTCCACTTGCGGGATTACTGTTGGTAATATTTAGGGATGGCAACGGGTCGGATCAGGTCTGATCCGAATCAGATCCGAAAACAAAAATTCTTTATCCGAACCCGAACTGATCTGAACCTGCTTGATCCGTGACCCGATCCGATTCGAGGCATTTCAATAATAATAATAAAAAAAAACTAATTTCTAATTAAAGCAACAGAAAAAAACCTAATTTCTAAAAAAAATGTGTTTTCATATCTCTAACCAATAGAAAAACCCTAATTTTTAAAATAAAAAATCAAATTAAAAATCATAGAAAAAATCATGGACTAACCTGTTCTTGCTCTGTTTTGCTGTTTGATGGTGTTGTTGTTATGCTTCATTGCTTCTTGTTCTTCCCATTCTCACTTCTCATTCTTTGAATTCAACCGCTTTGAGTGAAATTTGTATTATTAAGATTGAGAGACGAGCTGAGCTAGAGAGACGTGGGCGGAGAGAGACGAGGGAGGAGGGAGAGACGAGGGCGGAGGGAGAGAGAGCGAGGAGAGAGAGAGAGAGCAGATAGAGGCGGATAGAGAGAAAGAGAGAATAAATATAAAACCTAATTTATAAATTTCATTTATATACTTGGGTAATTCGGGTCGGGTCAGTGGTAGTATCAAAACCGGTTGGGTCATAAAAATTGAAATCCTCGAATTTTTTGAATCAAATCGCCTTCGGTACGAATCGGATTATGTCATCCCTATCCCTAGATTAGACTGGGTCGGTTTGGGTCGCACTTGCGGGATTACTGCTGGTAATATTTTTTTATTTATGTATTTTTTTTAGTAGGGATGAGAACGTAGTTTAGTAGGGATTAGGTCAGGTTTGTGATGCGCCTCTTACAAACTATCATCCTGGCCGACCTGTGTTAGAGCCTCCACTTGCGGGATTACTGCTGGTAATATTTAGGGATGGCAACGGGTCGGATCAGGTCTGATCCGAATCAGATCCGAATACAAAAATTTTTTGTCCGAACCCGAACTGATCTGAACCTGCTTAATCCGTGACCCGATCCGATTCGAGGCATTTCAATAATAATAATAATAAAAAAAAACAAATTTCTAATTAAAGCAACAGAAAAAAACCTAATTTCTAAAAAAATGTGTTTTCATATCTCTAACCAACAGAAAAATCCTAATTTTTAAAATAAAAAATCAAATTAAAAATCATAGAAAAAATCATGGACAAACCTGTTCTTGCTCTGTTTTGCTGTTTGATGGTGTTGTTGTTATGCTTCATTGCTTCTTGTTCTTCCCATTCTCACTTCCCATTCTTTGAGTTCAACCTCTTTAAGTGAAATTTGTATTATTAAGATTGAGAGACGAGCTGAGCTAGAGAGACGTGGGCGGAGAGAGACGAGGGAGGAGGGAGAGACGAGGGCGGAGAGAGAGAGAGCGAGGAGAGAGAGAGAGAGCAGATAGAGGCGGATAGAGAGAAAGAGAGGATAAATATAAAACCTAATTTATAAATTTCATTTATATACTTGGGTAATTCGGGTCGGGTCAGTGGTAGTATCAAAACCGGTTGGATCATAAAAATTGAAATTCCCAAATTTTTTTTATCAAATCGCCTTCGGTACGAATCGGATTATGTCATCCCTATCCCTAGATTAGACTGGGTCGGGTTGGGTCGCACTTGCGGGATTACTGCTGGTAATATTTTTATTTTTTTTATTTTTTTTTAGTAGGGATGAGAACGTAGTATAGTAGGGATTAGATTAGGTCAGGTTTGTGATGCTCCTCTTGCAAACTATCCTCCTGGCCGACCTCTGTTAGAGCCTCCACTTGCGGGATTACTACTGGTAATATTTAGGGATGGCAACGGGTCGGATCAGGTCTGATCCGAATCAGATCCGAATACAAAAATTCTTTGTCCGAACCCGAACTGATCTGAACCTGCTTGATCTGTGACCAGATCCGATTCGAGGCATTTCAATAATAATAATTAAAAAAAAAAACTAATTTCTAATTAAAGCAACAGAAAAAAACCTAATTTCTAAAAAAATGTGTTTTCATATCTCTAACCAACAGAAAAACCCTAATTTTTAAAATAAAAAATCAAATTAAAAATCATAGAAAAAATCATGGACTAACCTGTTCTTGCTCTTTTTTGCTGTTTGATGGTGTTGTTGTTATGCTTCATTGCTTCTTGTTCTTCCCATTCTCACTTCCCATTCTTTGAGTTCAACCTCTTTGAGTGAAATTTGTATTATTAAGATTGAGAGACGAGCTGAGCTAGAGAGACGTGGGCGGAGAGAGACGAGGGAGGAGGGAGAGACGAGGGCGGAGAGAGAGAGAGCGAGGAGAGAGAGAGAGCAGATAGAGGCTGATAGAGAGAAAGAGAGGATAAATATAAAGCCTAATTTATAAATTTCATTTATATACTTGGGTAATTCGGGTCAGGTCAGTGGTAGTATCAAAACCGTTTGGGTCATAAAAATTGAAATCCACGAATTTTTTGAATCAAATCGCCTTCGGTACGAATCGGATTATGTCATCCCTATCCCTAGATTAGACTGGGTCCGGTTGGGTCGCACTTGCGGGATTACTTCTGGTAATATTTTTTTATTTATTTTTTTTAGTAGGGATGAGAACGTAGTTTAGTAGGGATTAGATTAGGTCAGGTTTGTGATGCTCCTCTTGCAAACTATCCTCCTGGCCGACCTGTGTTAGAGCCTCCACTTGCGGGATTACTGCTGGTAATATTTAGGGATGGCAACGGGTCGGATCAGGTCTGATCCAAATCAGATCCGAATACAAAAATTCTTTGTCCGAACCCGAACTGATCTGAACCTGCTTGATCCGTGACCTGATCCGATTCGATGCATTTCAATAATAATAATAAAAAAAAAAAACTAATTTCTAATTAAAGCAACAGAAAAAAACCTAATTTCTAAAAAAATGTGTTTTCATATCTCTAACCAACAGAAAAACCCTAATTTTTAAAATAAAAAATCAAATTAAAAATCATAGAAAAAATCATGGACTAACCTGTTCTTGCTCTGTTTTGCTGTTTGATGGTGTTGTTGTTATGCTTTATTGCTTCTTGTTCTTCCCATTCTCACTTCTCATTCTTTGAATTCAACCACTTTGAGTGAAATTTGTATTATTAAGATTGAGAGACGAGCTGAGCTAGAGAGACGTGGGCGGAAAGAGACAAGGGAGGAGGGAGAGACGAGGGCGGAGAGAGAGAGAGCAGATAGAGGTGGATAGAGAGAAAGAGAGGATAAATATAAAACCTAATTTATAAATTTCATTTATATAATTGGGTAATTCGGGTTGGGTCAGTGGTAGTATCAAAACCGGTTGGGTCATAAAAATTGAAATCCCCGAATTTTTTGAATCAAATCGCCTTCGGTACGAATCGGATTATGTCATCCCTATCCCTAGATTAGACTGGGTCGATTTGGGTCGCACTTGCGGGATTACTGCTGGTAATATTTTTTTATTTATTTGTTTTTTTTAGTAGGGATGAGAACGTAGTTTAGTAGGGATTAGATTAGGTCAGGTTTGTAATGCGCCTCTTACAAACTATCCTCCTGGCCGACCTGTGTTAGAGCCTCCACTTGCGGGATTACTGCTGGTAATATTTAGGGATGGCAACGGGTCGGATCAGGTCTGATTCGAATCAGATCCGAATACAAAAATTCTTTGTCCGAACCCGAACTGATCTGAACCTGCTTGATCCGTGACCCGATCCGATTCGAGGCATTTCAATAATAATAATAATAAAAAAACTAATTTCTAATTAAAGCAACAGAAAAAAACCTAATTTCTAAAAAAAAATGTGTTTTCATATCTCTAACCAATAGAAAAACCCTAATTTTTAAAATAAAAAATCAAATTAAAAATCATAGAAAAAATCATGGACAAACCTGTTCTTGCTCTGTTTTGCTGTTTGATGGTATTGTTGTTATGCTTCATTGCTTCTTGTTCTTTCCATTCTCACTTCTCATTCTTTGAATTCAACCTCTTTGAGTGAAATTTGTATTATTAAGATTGAGAGACGAGCTGAGCTAGAGAGACGTGGGCGGAGAGAGACGAAGGAGTAGGGAGAGACGAGGGCGGAGAGAGAGAGAGCGAGGAGAGAGAGAGAGCAGATAGAGGCGGATAGAGAGAAAGAGAGAATAAATATAAAACCTAATTTATAAATTTCATTTATATACTTGGGTAATTCGGGTCGGGTCAGTGGTAGTATCAAAACCGGTTGGGTCATAAAAATTGAAATCCCCGAATTTTTTGAATCAAATCGCCTTCGGTACGAATCGGATTATGTCATCCCTATCCCTAGATTTGACTGGGTCGGTTTGGGTCGCACTTGCGGGATTACTGCTGGTAATATTTATTTATTTATTTATTTTTTTTAGTAGGGATGAGAACGTAGTTTAGTAGGGATTAGGTCAGGTTTGTGATGCGCCTCTTACAAACTATCATCCTGGCCGACCTGTGTTAGAGCCTCCACTTGTGGGATTACTGCTGGTAATATTTAGGGATGGCAACGGGTCGGATCAGGTCTGATCCGAATCAGATCCGAATACAAAATTTTTTTGTCCGAACCCGAACTGATCTGAACCTGCTTAATCCGTGACCCGATCCGATTCGAGGCATTTCAATAATAATAATAAAAAAAAACAAATTTCTAATTAAAGCAACAGAAAAAAACCTAATTTCTAAAAAAATGTATTTTCATATCTCTAACCAACAGAAAAATCCTAATTTTTAAAATAAAAAATCAAATTAAAAATCATAGAAAAAATCATGGACTAACCTGTTCTTGCTCTGTTTTGCTGTTTGATGGTGTTGTTGTTATGCTTCATTGCTTCTTGTTCTTCCCATTCTCACTTCCCATTCTTTGAGTTCAACCTCTTTAAGTGAAATTTGTATTATTAAGATTGAGAGACGAGCTGAGCTAGAGAGACGTGGGCGGAGAGAGACGAGGGAGGAGGGAGAGACGAGGGCGGAGAGAGAGAGAGCGAGGAGAGAGAGAGAGCAGATAGAGGCGGATAGAGAGAAAGAGAGGATAAATATAAAACCTAATTTATAAATTTCATTTATATACTTGGGTAATTCGGGTCGGGTCAGTGGTAGTATCAAAACCGGTTGGATCATAAAAATTGAAATTCCCGAATTTTTTTAATCAAATCGCCTTCGGTACGAATCGGATTATGTCATCCCTATCCCTAGATTAGACTGGGTCGGGTTGGGTCGCACTTGCGGGATTACTACTGGTAATATTTATTTATTTATTTTTTTTTTTTAGTAGGGATGAGAACGTAGTTTAGTAGGGATTAGATTAGGTCAGGTTTGTGATGCTCCTCTTTCAAACTATCCTCCTGGCCGACCTGTGTTAGAGCCTCCACTTGCGGGATTACTGCTGGTAATATTTAGGGATGGCAACGGGTCGGATCAGGTCTGATCCGAATCAGATCCGAATACAAAAATTCTTTGTCTGAACCCGAACTGATCTGAACCTGCTTGATCCGTGACCCGATCCGATTCGAGGCATTTCAATAATAATAATTAAAAAAAAAACTAATTTCTAATTAAAGCAACAGAAAAAAACCTAATTTCTAAAAAAATGTGTTTTCATATCTCTAACCAACAGAAAAACCCTAATTTTTAAAATAAAAAATCAAATTAAAAATCATAGAAAAAATCATGGACTAACCTGTTCTTGCTCTGTTTTGCTGTTTGATGGTGTTATTGTTATGCTTCATTGCTTCTTGTTCTTCCCATTCTCACTTCTCATTCTTTGAATTCAACCTCTTTGAGTGAAATTTATATTATTAAGATTGAGAGACGAGCTGAGCTAGAGAGACGTGGGCAGAGAGAGACGAGGGAGGAGGGAGAGACGAGGGCGGAGAGAGAGAGAGCGAGGAGAGAGAGAGAGCAGATAGAGGCGGATAGAGAGAAAGAGAGGATAAATATAAAACCTAATTTATAAATTTCATTTATATACTTGGGTAATTCGGGTCGGGTCAGTGGTAGTATCAAAACCGGTTGGGTCATAAAAATTGAAATCCCCGAATTTTTTGAATCAAATCGCCTTCGGTACGAATCGGATTATGTCATCCCTATCGCTAGATTAGACTGGTTCGATTTGGGTCGCACTTGCGGGATTACTGCTGGTAATATTTATTTATTTATTTTTTTTTTTTCGTAGGGATGAGAACGTAGTTTAGTAGGGATTAGATTAGGTCAGGTTTGTGATACGCCTCTTACAAACTATCCTCCTGGCCGACCTGTGTTAGAGCCTCCACTTGTGGGATTACTGCTGGTAATATTTAGGGATGGCAACGGGTCGGATCAGGTCTGATCCGAATCAGATCCAAATACAAAAATTCTTTGTCTGAACCCGAACTAATCTGAACCTGCTTGATCCGTGACCCGATCCGATTCGAGGCATTTCAATAATAATAATAAAAAAAACTAATTTCTAATTAAAGCAACAGAAAAAAACCTAATTTCTAAAAAAATTGTGTTTTCATATCTCTAACCAACAGAAAAACCCTAATTTTTAAAATAAAAAATCAAATTAAAAATCATAGAAAAAATCATGGACTAACCTGTTCTTGCTCTGTTTTGCTGTTTGATGGTGTTGTTGTTATGCTTCATTGCTTCTTGTTCTTCCCATTCTCACTTCCCATTCTTTGAATTCAACCTATTTGAGTGAAATTTGTATTATTAAGATTGAGAGACGAGCTGAGCTAGAGAGACGTGGGCGGAGAGAGACGAGGGAGGAGGGAGAGACGAGGGCGGAGAGAGAGAGCAAGGAGAGAGAGAGAGAGAGCAGATAGAGGCGGATAGAGAGAAAGAGAGGATAAATATAAAACCTAATTTATAAATTTCATTTATATACTTGGGTAATTCGGGTCGGGTCATTGGTAGTATCAAAACCGGTTGGGTCATAAAAATTGAAATCCCCGATTTTTTTGAATCAAATCGCCTTCGGTACGAATCGGATTATGTCATCCCTATCCCTAGATTAGACTGGGTCGGTTTGGGTCACACTTGCGGGATTACTGCTGGTAATATTTTTTTATTTTTTTATTTTTTTAATAGGGATGAGAACGTAGTTTAGTAGGGATTAGGTCAGGTTTGTGATGTGCCTCTTACAAACTATCATCCTGGCCGACCTGTGTTAGAGCCTCCACTTGCGGGATTACTGCTGGTAATATTTAGGGATGGCAACGGGTCGGATCAGGTCTGATCCGAATCAGATCCGAATACAAAAATTCTTTGTCCGAACCCGAACTGATCTGAACCTGCTTAATCCGTAACCCGATCCGATTCGAGGCATTTCAATAATAATAATAAAAAAAAAAACTAATTTCTAATTAAAGCAATAGAAAAAAACCTAATTTCTAAAAAAATGTGTTTTCATATCTCTAACCAACAGAAAAACCCTAATTTTTAAAATAAAAAATCAAATTAAAAATCATAGAAAAAATCATGGACTAACCTGTTCTTGCTCTGTTTTGCTGTTTGATGGTGTTGTTGTTATGCTTCATTGCTTCTTGTTCTTCCCATTCTCACTTCCCATTCTTTGAATTCAACCTCTTTGAGTGAAATTTGTATTATTAAGATTGAGAGACGAGCTGAGCTAGAGAGACGTGGGCGGAGAGAGACGAGGGAGGAGGGAGAGACGAGGGCGGAGAGAGAGAGAGCGAGGAGAGAGAGAGAGCAGATAGAGGCGGATAGAGAGAAAGAGAGGATAAATATAAAACCTAATTTATAAATTTCATTTATATACTTGGGTAATTCGGGTCGGGTCAGTGGTAGTCTCAAAACCGGTTGGATCATAAAAATTGAAATCCCCGAATTTTTTGAATCAAATCGCCTTCGGTACGAATCGGATTATGTCATCCCTATCCCTAGATTAGTCTGGGTCGGGTTGGGTCGCACTTGCGGGATTACTGCTGGTAATATTTTTTATTTTTTTTTATTAGGGATGAGAACGTAGTTTAGTAGGGATTAAATTAGGTCGGGTTTGTGATGTGCCTCTTGCAAACTATCCTCCTGGCCGACCTGTGTTAGAGCCTCCACTTGCGGGATTACTGCTGGTAATATTTAGAAATGGCAACGGGTCGGATCAGGTCTGATCCGAATAAGATCCGAATACAAAAAATCTTTGTCCGAACCCGAACTGATCTGAACCTGCTTGATCCGTGACCCGATCCGATCCGAGGCATTTCAATAATAATAATAATAAAAAAAAACTAATTTCTAATTAAAGCAACAGAAAAAAACCTAATTTCTAAAAAAATGTGTTTTCATATCTCTAACCAACAGAAAAACCCTAATTTTTAAAATAAAAAATCAAATTAAAAATCATAGAAAAAATCATGGACTAACCTGTTCTTGCTCTGTTTTGCTGTTTGATGGTGTTGTTGTTATGCTTCATTGCTTCTTGTTCTTCCCATTCTCACTTCCCATTCTTTGAATTCAACCTCTTTGAGTGAAATTTGTATTATTAATATTGAGAGACGAGCTGAGCTAGAGAGACGTGGGCGGAGAGAGACGGGGGAGGAGGGAGAGACGAGGGCGGAGAGAGAGAGAGCGAGGAGAGAGAGAGAGAGAGAGCAGATAGGGGCGGATAGAGAGAAAGAGATGATAAATATAAAACCTAATTTATAAATTTCATTTATATACTTGGGTAATTCGGGTCGGGTCATTGGTAGTATCAAAACCGGTTGGATCATAAAAATTGAAATCCCCGAATTTTTTGAATCAAATCGCCTTCGGTACGAATCGGATTATGTCATCCCTATCCCTAGATTAGACTGGGTCGGGTTGGGTCTCACTTGCTTGATTACTGCTGGTAATATTTTTTTATTTTTTTTTAGTAGGGATGTGAACGTAGTTTAGTAGGGATTAAGATTAGGTCGGGTTTGTGATGTGCCTCTTGCAAACTATCCTCCTGGCCGACCTGTGTTAGAGCCTCCACTTGCGGGATTACTGCTGGTAATATTTAGAAATGGTAACGGGTCGGATCAGGTCTGATCCGAATAATATCCGAATACAAAAAATCTAATTTTAAGAGATTTTGAGTCCGGGAGTCTGGTTACGTGTTGGGAAGAACTAGAGAGTTCACCCAACACGCCCCTTTCGGGACTTTCAATCAACATTTGGACAAATATGGACATTCAAAAATGTGTGTGCGATGTGTGTCAACAAGTAAAGTGTACAAGCCTTAGATTTCATTAATGGTATGGAACTGAATACAACTTGCGAGCCATGATAGGGGGCCGCACCCTTTTTACACGTGATATCTTTTATCACAAGGCAGAAGTCTTGAGACTGTCTGCCCAGGGAGTTCCCTTGTCGTCCGACACAAGTCTTCTCTTAGCGAGGATGTCGGGCGACATAAGGAGCCATGGACAGATTTCCCTTACAGAGGTAAAGCTACTCTGGAAACGGAAAGATATTTATTGGACTCATTAAAGACACTATTTGAAGGTCTAAAATCAGTCTTGGGATTGACGGGAGTTATCAAAGTCACGATAGACTTTGAATGATACGGATGTCATGTGACATGGAACATCCGATGTTATCCATGTCGTATGACAATCCGCCTCCAATGAATTGCACCCAATCAGATTGTAGGCACACAAATAGTGGCTTTTGAGCCACTGAAATGCTTTGGAAAGCTCTGAGTTGCGAAGGGGATGAACTGGACAGATCTGAAGTCCAAGAATAGCTTTACAGCTTTCTGGGATCTCTATGTCGTATGACACAGGATCTCCAAGGAGTCCTAATGTAAGTACCCAAATCTGGCTCATGCCTTCCGGTTAAATTTCCCGGCAATTTCTGTAAGTTTTTCGGTAATTCCCCAGACCTTCCTAGTGTTCCGGGAACATTCCGGAACTGTTTTAAATTAAATAAGGGCTGAAGGGAATCCTTCCTAATTAAGAAACACGTTTTTCTTAATTAGGAGGAAGGATCTAGAATTTGCCACCTTGCATGATTCTAGAAGTGCTGAGCCATTGTGGATAATGCCGCACGGCTGCATTAGCTCAAGGCCTATAGCCGCACGGCTTCATTCGCTTTCTCCAGATTACCTATAAATAGAGCCCTCCTCTACCCATTTTAACAACAAAAAGAGGAATACCAACACACATAATACGTGAAGAAACACTCCAAGAGCAGCTGGAAGTTCAAGAAGGTGAAGAAGAAGCTCAAGAAGTCATCTCCCTCCTCCTTGAAGATCCAAGATCAACCCTCTCCTCCTAGCTCCATCCAAAGAAGAAAAGGAAGCCATTGGTAACCTCGCACGCCCTAACCTTGCATCTTAATTGCTCTATAAATTGCTCATTGCATTGCTTTTATCTTGCTTGGGACTTGGTAGATTAAAGATCATATCTTTATATTCCCCCTTCCCCTTTGCATGCATTAGGCACCATTTGCCATTAAAAATGTAGTCTTTATCCATAAAGGTGCATCCTTTGCACCTAAAACCCCTATTTTCCAATAAAAAATCATCTTTATGCATCCTTTGCATAAAAAGATCAAATCTTTTCAATAAAAATGCATCCTTTGCATTCAAAATCCCTTTTTCAAGCATCATTTGCTTTAAAGATCATATCTTTATCCTAAATTAGCATCATATACTTTTCAAAATGCAATCTTTATGCATCCTTTGCATATTGAATCCCAATTTCTTCATAAAAATGCATCATTTGCATAAAAATTGTGTCTTTATCATTCAAAATGCAATAAAGATCACTTCTTTAAATCAAAAAGCATCATTTGCAACCTAAAAATGTCATCTTTTAATTAAAGTGTCATTTTTATAAGCCCCATATCCCCCATTAGTAACCTTGGAACGGACTGGTGTAAAAGATCCTATCTTTACATCGTTCCTTCCATTAAAGGTTCCATGATCTCTTTAGAAAGGGACAACCTTGAACCCTATATCTCCCATTATCGCTTAAGAACGAGTAAGAAGCATCTATATGAGCTCGACCGTCTTAAAGCGTAGGATTGATGGGCTAAGGACATTCCTTCCTAAAGAACCTCATCTTTGACTACAAAGAGAGTCATTCTCTCGATCATGCAAGTCCCGAGGTCACAAAATGCAATGATCACAAGTCCAAGATGAGGACGGGATCATAATCCCGAATACATAAATTCCAAGGAATCCCGAGCGACAACCAATAAATGGTTTGTACGTCCGGAAGACAACTTGGGACATTCCCCCCTTTATTTTCAAACACATGCACACAAGAAAGCACGCAAGCAAGCACGATTAATGAAATCTTGGGAGACTTGCTCCGGCAAGGCACCTTGGGTGAACGACGATCCGTTCTTCCCAAGGGGTAACTTAACCTCCGAACCCATAAAACCTTTTTTTCAAAGTTTTGAGGTAATCAAAATGGCGTGGCGACTCCGTTTTTCAATTAAACTCGGATGTCTTCAAACTCGCGTGAATTCCATAAATACAAATTTTGGGCACACATTCACAGTTTGGCGACTCTGCTGGGGATACCCCAAAGGAGAAAAGCTTTATTTTCAAAACAAAAATCGATACTCGGTATATAGGTGGACACCACTTAACCTTCCTGTATCGCTCCCTAACCCGGGGCTTGGGATAACCGGTGGTTTAACAATCCCACGTACCAGTATCCCTTTTCGGAAAAAAAATTTGAAAAATAAAGAAAGCTTTTCCCTTTGAGCGGGTTAGACTCCCGTCGTCGATTTTATTAATCGTGCTTGCTTTCTTTACCTTGCATCATTTGCATCTTGGATTTCGTGCATACTTTGAGCATAAAAATAAATCGCAAAGGAGTGGAACCTGGAAAATTGATCCATGCAGTCGTACGGCTCAATCCTCCTAGGATTCTGACCGGGCGACCTCAGTGGCAATTCCACCAGGAAAAATCAGGGTTAATCTGGCAGTCCTAGCAGCTTGGGGCTACTCAGCTCCATGACTGACTGGGGCTTCCCAGAAAATTTACGTGCTTAACTGTTGCATTCTCCCCCGTCCCGAAAATCATTCCTTTAAAACACATTTATAAATATCTCTGTTTTAACTCAAAAAGGAACATTTTTAGGAGACCGCACACTACGCGCACCTGATATATCCTGTACACTTTGCACGCACGTCCTTCAAACCCGGGGTGGTTCCAGTTGCAGTCACGGACAGCCTTACGATGCTCCCGGGCGCGCACGGAATCATTCCAACCTCCCCATGGCAGCCAGTGTCGACCAATGCACAATCCGTGTCACACGTTTCAAAAAACCGTGACTTTTTGGTTGGTTTTTGGTCTAGTCCGTGTCATATAGCCCAGTTGCATATCCACGTAAAGGTCAAGCCTTAGTTCATAACGGAAGCCGAGATTTTTCGCTCAAGCGAAACTCTGCCGAAATTCCGACAAGGAAAAAAATCGGTAGAATATTGACTCCGACATTGACTTTGACCTTGACCTGCACGGAATGCGTAAGAGTCGAGACCGAGTCTTTGCCAAAAAAAAATCAAAAGATCTTTCGCTCAAGCGAAGCTCTGCCAAAATTCCGACAAGGAAAAATTGGCGAGATCTTGACCGGCATTGACTTCGATTCTGACTCACGCACTGCGTATGCAACGAAGTTCAATGTGACACTGTGTCATCCGGCTTTCGCCGCCCGACCCATGCCTATTATCTTCTCGGACATTACCAAAAGTCAAAACGTCGTTCGCTCAAGCGAAACTCTGCCGAAACTTCGTCAAGGCTGAAAGACGAGACTTTCTCGGTATTGCCTTGACCATAATCCGCATCGCTCGTGCGTTGAAAGGTCCTATGACCCGCTAGACCCGTTAGGAGCGTTCTTTACTCTCGGTCGGTAGGATCCGCGTGCCCTATAGGACCCTCGCCCGGGGCTGTCCACCCTGGGAGGTCGAAATACAGGTGGAATACGAGGGGCTTATAGACGTAGTGACGGAACCCACTGATCCAGGATCTAGAGTAGTTGTGAAAAAAAAGGGCAAATTCCCTTTTCCAACCAAATAGATATTAATAAAAGACACTGTTTTAAGTAAACTTGAAGATTCTAATTTTCATATTGCCTGAGCCTTCAGCCTAAACACCTACCCTGAGTCTAAACCTTTCCTATCCCTTTCCCGCAGCGAGAAAGAAGTGGGTGAGAACATCGGGTCAGCGACTTGTTAGCGCAGAATTCTCAGACAGTTCGCCAGAATCTTCAGTTTTATCAGCTTTCCAGTGTCAAAATGGCCAACATGGTAATCAACAATGGTAATAACCAAGCAGTCGGAGGGGTCATCCCAGTTCAACCCAAGCCTCACATCTGGTATGATGTATGTGATTGTGAAGACTGCCTAGAGTATGAGTATCAAGAATGGATCAATGAGGACGCTCCTTCAAGGAAGAAGAAGAAGAGAAAGTCCACGCAGCAGAAGTTAAAGGAAATGTACGAAGCCGGGGACAAGAGTGTAGGAACTTTAGGAGAGCCTTCAGGCAAGTTTCACTACTACGTCAGTTATTCAAAACCCAAAATCATTTAACATTCATAAATAATTGTGAAATAGACCTTACAGTTGTGCACAAATGTAACATATACCTCACATATCTCTGTTTAGAAAATGTCAAAATATACCTCACAGATCTCAGATTTCACATTCATATATAACTGTGAAACTGACCTCACAGTTTTAGAAGTGTGAAAAACATTGCACACTTATTTTCCCTCAAAACCAAACAACTGAGTAACTAGACCTTACAGTTGTTGTTCTATGAAGGAATGACATAAAAATATTGAAATAGACCTCACAGTTGTTCCCAAAATAACTGAGAAATTGACCTCATAATTATTGTGCACAATAAGTCATCAACAACTGATAAATGTCAATACACAAACGAATTAACATTCAAATATACAACTATAAAACAAAATCCAACATCTGTGAAATTTAACCATTAAACCTAGTTAACATTTTTCCTAAATAGGTTACTTGAGAAATCATAAACTTCGAAATCGAAAACAAAACAGTGAATTTAACATCAAAATCGACATTAAAACAGTGAACTCGACAAAAACAAGTGAAATAAACTTGAAATCGAAAAAATAAATTTCAAAATCGAAAAAATATTGAAGATTACCTTTGGTTTAGAAGACGAAAATGAAGAAATTCGTCGAAGGAGAGAGGAAATTGCTCAATAGTCGTGGTCGGTGAGACGAGAACGGGGAGGTTTTTAAAATTTGAAATTTGAGAGATTTTTAGAAACAGGAAATAGTGAAAATTAGAAATTGCGTCGAAATAGGTTGAATATGAACGGCAACGTCAAGGGAAATTTGGTCCAGGGGTGTTTAGTGGGGTTTTCAAAATGTTGGTCCTTTAAGGTCGTTTTTCTTTATGTGAGGGGTATTTTGGTCAAACTCTCTATTTTTTAGTCCCTATTTTGACATAAGGGTATTTTTGTTAGTGTTATGCCTTAGGCCTATGGTTGATAGACTTATGTGTTGACATTATTTATTATTTTATGAAAAGTTTATTATTTGATTATTATATGTCTTGCATATCTACTTGTAATAATCTCCATCCATAATTATTAAGTAAATAATTAGTATAAATGTTAATGGATAATCATATGATGATTATATGCATAGAGATGCACATTAAATTTATGGGTACTTGTTAGAGAACAAGTGACTGGACTTGACCCGTATGAGATTTATGTCATGGTCAAATGTCATAATTAAATCTCATAAGGTTACTTCATTTAGTCCCTAGACCTGAGATTATCATGACCTTACATATGATGAAAGTCATGTTTGATTTTAGTCAAACGATAACTTAACACGATATTTATAAAGGCTATTTTGGCATGATCGGATTCATGATGGGAAGGATGATAAGTCAAGATGGAATTTGTCCTTCGAAAGAGAGAAGTTTTGCTTGGGCCCCTCGATGAGTGATAATGATGAAAGTGTATGGCCATACCCCAATGCAATTGGATTATCACTATACTCAAGATCGAGAAAGCATTGAACAATACAAGTTGACATGGACCATGACTTGTGTTCAATATAACATCATGAGACAAAGGGAGAAATTGAAGTGTACCATTGGAAACGTGAACTCTTACGTTATATTATTTGGGTAGACATAATGGCTTGCTAGAGTCCGCTTATGTTTTTATGAGAGTCGATATGATCGAGCTCATTGCCAACATAATATAATCCTATTGGGTCACACACAACTAGAATGAATTGAGTAAACCGAAGGAAGAATGATTGAGAAATTCCTTATAAGGCATAAGACATCGCGCGACAGAACTTGGCCATGGGCTTTGACAGGTCGTGCAACACTTCATGCCATAAGGCGGTTTACAGACTGGTTTCCTAATTTGATTAGGAAACATGTACCATACTAAAGTAGTATAAATATAAAGGTCTGTCAACCCTAATATTCTAGCCAAATTTCTGAAAAGAAAATCACAACATAATTCTCAATATTCTTCCAAGGTTTAAAGGATCTAGCAATCTTCAAGAAATCGTTCTTGGTTCATTCGAAGGTGTGGATACCAAAAGAGGGTCTTCGCTCGTTCAACGATCAAGTCCTAGAGTTAGAAGTTTGTATTCAAAATCACATCAATACATCATTCGATAGCTCAAGAACGGAAAGCGTTCAAGGTTGGTTATTTTTATCTCATAGGAATTCGAGTTAATTGTATAGAACGGATCCTAGGCTCTTTGGGTTTTATGTTATTAGATGCTTAATTCCGCTGCGCATGGACCCGTAAAACCCAACAGTGGTATCAGAGCCCCGTTCGTATGGTTATGTTTGAATTAACATGCTAAGAAAATTTGATATAAATTGTTTATATGGTTTTTGCATGTTTGGTATGCGATAGTTTGATTGTTTTTGAAATAATATGCCTAAATCATGTTCTATTGATATTGAATTAAATCTGTTGAAGGTTGTTTGCATGTTTTAATTTCTCTGTGATTTAGAATTGATTGAAATCTGCAAATCTGCAAATCTGGTATCAAGGTGTCACGTGACATAGGCTGCCTGTGTCACGCAACAAAGGATGCCTGTGTCATGCGACAGAACATGCTTGTGTCACGCGACAAAGCTTGCCTCTGTCACGCGACAAAACTTGCCCAATCTGGGCAGAATCAGTTTGTTACATAATCCTGCTAATCTGTGAATATGTTTTGCAACCTGATATGTTTATGTATTAATCTGGATGCTATAAATTTCTGGAAATTAAGTTTATAGGGCTATGCTAGATTAATTCATTATTTATGCATGCTTAGTTAATTAAAATATGATTTTATTAATTGTTGCGATGTATGAATTATGTGTTCTTACATGTTAAGAATTCTGTTAGATATTTAGTTGAAACATTGTATAGTAATTTCCTGAATGTTTAGATTGAAACATTGAAAATTTGGTTTTCTGATTGTTTATGAGAAACAAGTCATTTTACGAAAAATTTAAAAGGAAACTGATTGTTTATTCAAAGTGTTGATTATGTTGCAAATCATAGCTGAGTTTTTGAATGTGCATGTCTATGGGAGTTATGTCGAAGGAGAGATTTGGTACTTAAGTAGTCCTTGTGGCTCACCTATCTTCCTGGGAACTTACCTGGTGCACGATTATGATTATCTTTGCTGATATGTTTATAATCTACTTTAAAGAACCTTCATTTAACTTTTAAGTTCTTTATGCCAATTCATGATTAAAACACTTGAGACCATTCGGATAGTTTTGGGTGGGCTTTCCATAGCAATGTAATTTGATTCTATTCGTTTGCGAGCAAGATAAGGAAATGGTTGTTCCTATATGTTTAAAGTGAATGATCTTAATTGGGTTATCAAAATGGTTTTGGACCTAAGGCATAAGAGGAGAAATTGTACGTTCTAGAGGAACCTATTCCACCTGAACCTGCTGCCAATGCTACTAGGGCAGTGAGGGATCAATATCTGAAGCACAAGCATGATTCTACTGATGTTGGTTTCCTCATGCTCTCTGCCATGTGCAAAAGCCTTTAAAAGGATCTTGAGCACTTGGGGACATTTGATTTAAACAATTGACTGATGGAATGTTCCAAGTTCAAGCAAGGCAAGAAAGGTATAACACAGTTAAGGCCCTAACCTCATGCAAGATGAGTGAAGGACAAGCTGTTAGTCCTCATGCTTTAAAGATGAAGGGCCACATCGAGCATCTTGGAAGGCTCGTTTTTCTAATTAGCCAAGAGTTGGCTTTTGACATGATATTGAATTCATTACTCGAAGGTGTTAGTAATTTCATAATGAACTATAACATGGGGGGAATGAATAAGAACCTTTCCGAGTTGGTTCAAATGTTGAACACTGTGGAAACCAATATTGTCAAAAGGAAAGCCGATCAAGGGTTGATGGTTAACAAGGGGAAGGGTTTCAAGGGTAAATGAAAGGCAAAAGTTGTTAATCCTAAGGCAAATGTTGCCAAACCCAAAGAGGGTGCCAAACCCAAAGAGGCTAAGCCCAAGAGGACGCGGTCTGCTTCCATTGCAATGAGATTGGACATTGGAGGAGAAACTGCTCAAAATACAAGGAAGCACTGAAGAAGAGCAAAGGAGGTGTTTCGACTTCAGGTATCTTTGTTATAGATATATTCCTATCTACTTCTTGTTCTTGGGTATTGGATATCGGATGTGGAACTCACATTTGTTTAAATATGTAGGGTCTAAAGAACAGAATGATGCTTAAGGAAGGGGAAGTGGACCTACGTGTGGGGAATGGAGCAAGAGTTGCTGCATTAGCCGTAGGAACTTATGAAGTTACTTTACCTAGTGGACTAATACTAGTTTTTAACAATTGTTATTACGTTCCAGCTATAATTAGGAATATTATTTCGATTTCATGTTTGGATAATGAAGGTTTTAAATTTCTTATATGTGATAAGAACTTTTCTATTTACAAGAGTGATATGCATTATTGTACTGCTATTTCATTCAATGGCCTTTATATCCTTGATGTTGAAAATCGTGATAATGATGTCTATAACATTAACAAGAGATTCAAACCCAATGAAGTAATCCACACTTACTTATGGCATTGTCATCTTGGCCATATAAATGAGAAACACATTTCTAAACTCCACAAGGATGGATTTTTAGACTCACATGATTATGAATCATATGAGACATACGAATCTTGTTTACTTGGCTAGATGACCAAGGAACCATTTACCAAAACTGGTGAAAGGGCGGCCGACTTATTAGGCCTCATACATACCGATGTGTATGGACCTATGAGTAGCGATGCTAGGGGAGGATTTCGGTACTTCATAACATTCACTGATGATTATAGTAGATTTGGATATGTTTATCTAATGAAACATAAAACTGATTCGTTTGAGATATTTCGAATATTTCAAAATGAGGTGCAAAATCAACTTGGCAAAACTATTAAAGTACTTTGATCCGATCGAGGTGGCGAATATTTAAGCCAAGAATTTGACAGTCATCTTAAGAGTTGTGGAATCATTTCAGAACTCTCTCCACCCGGAACACCACAATGTAATGGTGTGTCTGAAAGGATGAATAGAACTTTGTTGGACATGGTTCGTTCTATGATGAGTCAAGTTGAGCTTCCTTTATCTTTTTGGGGACATGCACTAGAAACTGCTGCTTTTACTATAAACAGAGTTCCTACCAAATCGGTTCAAAAGACCACATATGAGATATGGCATGGAAGAAAACCTAGTTTGTCTTTCATGAAAATTTGGGGTTGCGATGCATATGTCAAGAAGTTAACTTCTAACAAGCTAGCACCTAAGTCTGATAAATGTGTTTTCGTGGGTTATCCTAAGGAAACCAAAGGATACTATTTCTACAACCGAAATGAGAACAAAGTGTTTGTTGCTCAAAATTGTACTTTTTTAGAAAAGGAGTTTCTTCGCAAAGGAACCAGTGGGAGTAAAATAAATCTCGAAGAAATTCGAGAACCCGAAAACAACATTGAACCAATGGTAGAAACTGAACCAAGTTCACAAGGAATTGTGGAACCGGTTCAAGATGCACAAGTCCTTCACCGAAGTGGTAGGTCAAGATCCGAACCCGAGAGATATAGATTTCTCGTTACGGAAAGTGATGAAGTGGAGTTAATCGAAAACGATGAACCTACTTGCTATCAAGAGGCGATGTCCGCTCCTGAATTGGAAAAATGGCAAGAAGCCATGAAGTCCGAGTTACAATCCATGGCTGATAATCATGTTTGGAACTTGATTGATCCACCCGAAGGTGTAAAAACCATAGGGTGCAAATGGGTCTTCAAGAAGAAGACCGACATGGATGGGAAGTTGCACACCTATAAGGCTAGCCTTGTAGCTAAGGGATATATGCAGATTCATGGCATTGACTATGATGAAACCTTTTCGCCTGTAGCTATGCTTAAGTCTATTAGAATTTTAATTGCCATAGCTGCATATTATGACTATGAGATATGGCAATTGGATGTCAAGACAGTTTCCTAAATGGGAAGTTACTTGAGGATGTATACATGATACAACCTGAAGGTTTTGTCAGTCCAGAAAATTCTAACAAGGTGTGTAAGTTGTAAAGATCCATTTAGGGATTGAAGCAAGCTTCTAGGAGTTGGAATATACATTTTGATAAAGCAATCAAGGAGTTTGGCTTTATCAAGAACGAAGATGAACCTTGTGTATACAAGAGAATTAGTGGGAGAGTAGCACAATTTTTAGTGTTGTATGTCGATGATATCTTACTCATTGGAAATGACATTCCTGCGCTACAGACTGTCACATCTTGGTTGGGAAAGTGCTTTTCAATGAAATATATGGGCAAAGCTGCATATATCCTTGGTATCAAGATCTATAGAGATAGATCTAAGAGGATGTTTGATTTAAGTCAAAGTACTTACATTGACAAGGTTCTTAGAAGATTCCAAATGGAAATTCTAAAAGAGGAAACTTGCCAATGTTGCATGGTGTATCCTTTAGCAAGACTCAAAGTCCTAAGACTAATGATGGGTGAAAGAGAATGAATGGTATTCAATATGCTTCGGAAATTGGGTCTATCATGTATGCTATGTTATGTACTAGACCCGATGTCTCGTGTTCTCTAAGCATGACGAGTAGGTACCAATCGAATTCCGGCGAACCACATTGGATAGCAGTCAAGAATATCCTCAAGTACTTACGAAGAACTAAGGATGTATTCTTGGTCTTTGGAGGAATGGAAGAAGATCTTGTAGTAAAAGGCTACACAGATGCTAGCTTCCAAATCGACAAAGATGATTTCAGATCGCAGACAGGATTTTTGTTTACGCTGAATGGAGGCACTGTGAGTTGGAACACAGTACCGTCGCTGATTCTTCAACCGAAGCTGAATACATAGCGGCATCTGATGCAGCTAAGGAAGCCGTTTGGATCAAAAAGTTCATTAGTGATTTGGAAGTCGTTCCAAGCATCAAAGATCCTATTGAACTTTACTGTGGCAACAACGGTGCCATTGCTCAAGCAAAGGAACCAAGGTCACACCAGAGATCCAAACACATACTTCGACGTTTCCACATTATCCGAGAGATATGCGAAAGGGAAGACGTAAAGATATGCAGAGTAGACACTGAAGACAACGTGGCGGACCCATTAACTAAGGCTCTCCCACAAGCTTAGCATGATGGTCATGTTAGGTCCATGGGTATTCGATACATAGGAGATTGGGCCTAGTGCAAGTGGGAGACTGTTAGTGTTATACCCTAGGCCTATGATTGATAGACTTATGTGTTGACATTATTTATTATTATATGAAAAGTTTATTATTTGATTATTATATGTCTTGCATATTTACATGTAATAATCTCCGTCCCTAATTATTAAGTAAATAATTAGTATAAATGTTAATGGATAATCATATGATGATTATATGCATTGAGATGCGCATTAAATTTATGGGTACTTGTTAGAGAACAAGTGACTGGACTTGACCCATATGAGATTTATGTCATGGTCAAATATCATAATTAAATCTCATAAGGTTACTTCATTTAGTCCCTAGACCAGAGATTATCATAACCTTACATATGATGAAAGTCATTTTTGATTTTAGTCAAACAATATCTTAACACGATATTTATAAAGGCTATTCTTTGGCATGATCGGATTCATGATGGGAAGGATGATACGTCAAGATGGGATTTGTCCCTCGAAAGAGAGATGTTTTGCTTGGCCACTTGATGAGTGATAATGATGAAAGTGAATGGCAATACCCCAATGAAATTGGATTATCATTATACTCAAGATCGAGAAAGCATTGAACAATACAAGTTGACGTGGATCATGACTTGTGTTCAATATAACATCGTGAGACAAAGGGAGAAATGGAAGTGTACCATTGGAAACGTGAACTCTTACGTTATATTATTTGGGTAGACATAATGGCTTGCTATAGTCCGCTTATGTTTTTTATGAGAGTCGATATGATCGAGCTCATTGCCAACATAATATAATCCTATTGGGTCACACGAAATTAGAATGAATTGATTAAACCAGAGGAAGAATGATTGAGAAATTCCTTATCAGACATAAGACATAGCAGGACAGAACTTGGCCATGGGCTTCGACTGGTAGTGCCACACTTCATGCCATAAGGCAGTTTACTGACTGGTTTCCTAATTTGATTAGGAAACATATACCATACTAAAGTAGTATAAATATAAAGGTCTGTCAACCCTAATATTCTAGCCAAATTTCTGAAAAGAAAATCACAACATAATTCTCAATATTCTTTCAAGGTTTAAAAGATCTAGCAATCTTCAAGAAATCGTTCTTGGTTCATTCGAAGGTGTGGATACCAAAAGAGGGTCTTCGCTCGTTCAACGATCAAGGCCTAGAGTTCAAAGTTTGTATTCAGAATCACATCAATACATCGTTCGATAGCTCAAGAATGGAAAGCGTTCAAGGATGGTTATTTCTATCTCATAGGAATTCAAGTTAATTGTATAGAACGGATCCTAGGCTCTTTGGGTTTTATGTTATTAGATGCTTAATTCCGCTGCGCATGGACCCGTAAAATCCAAAAATTTTTGCAAATGTTTTCCCATGTTATTTCAAAATTTAAATGCATTTAATGCAAAGGGGACATGAGAATTAAAAACCCTCAGTTTACCGTTATAGGGTACAGTGCAAAAGGTGAAAGGGTGCAACAAAATTAAACAATGATCATTTTTTTTTTGAACAGTTGCCTACCCCTTCACCTACATAAACCTTGTTTGATGAAATTATATACCTTCTCACTGTCAATCTCTCTGGAACCGTACTATCTCCTCTAGCAACTCACTTTCTCTCTCTACACTTTACTCTAAAAACCTCCATTTTTCAAAAACCTTAAAATCAAAATGACTTCAAAAAGACAAAAAGCATCTGCAGTCACTAGGGCACCCAAGAACCCTGTTCTTGACATGGTAACAATTTCTTACTCTTAATCTTTAAATTCTAAACATTTCCATGGATGAACTTGACAGAACCCCTTCGTATGCCCTTACTATTTTTGCTTCATTATATGCTGATTTCTTGTAAAAATTGTTGGGTTTTGCTCGAATTTAGGCATGGATTCAATATATGTTGTTTATTTCATGATCCATCAATATTTAAGTCACTAATTTTGGATTTTTCAGTTAGTGTTCTTCGAAAACCCATTTCTGTTTTCTTCAAGTTTCTTGATGATTCTGTACAAAAGCTGTTATTTTGATAATATATTGTTAGTATACAACTTGTTAGGATCAGTTTGATATGTTTTTTGTTGATTTGGTTAAGTTTTTGATAAACTCTGTTCTTGGTGTTCATACTGTTCTACGTGTTTTTCATGAAGTTCATGTGATTTTCTGAAAAGTTCTTATGTTTTGGATTCAATGATTTTCCTTAAATGTTTTCCATACATAGAAAAATTTTGAACCTTTTAAGAAAATTTTGGAATCCACTCTGTGTTTGAAACCGCTTGGTTAGAAACCGCCTACATTTCCAGTTTCAAAACCGCATGCTTCCATGTTTGAAACCGCTTGGATTAAACCGCTTAAGTTTGTTGTTTCTGTTTTGGTCAAATTTCAACAAGTGTGTTTCGATGAGAAGAAAAGTGACTAAAGTGATATGAATCAAGATACAATGATTATCAAATTGGATAGAAATGGACACAAGCTGTTTGTTAACTAGGGAAAGCCCTTGAACAACTTGTTCGCCGGCATAAAACCCTGGGAGGTTTTGGTACCTGCCTTGACCGGAAGTTTACTAAGTGTTTTTGCGATTACAAAGCTAAGAGCGTATTCAAAGGGAGCTTAGGCAAGAGTGAACGTGTGTGCAAAAAATACAGTGTTTTCCCTTTTATACCTCAATACAACGGCTAATTACAAAGAGAATAATGGGCCTAAAATCTCGGGATAGAGGTTGATCGGTTGAGATATCTTCGCCATTTCTGTTGAAGGAGGAGATAACGATCTGTTGTTGAGGAGACGTCTTTGAATCAGTCTTCACTTCCTTTGACACGTTCCCTGAAAAATAGGGTTAACGTAACTATGTTCCAACCTGCAGAATATCAAGTTGTAATAGAACAACTCAAGTTTGTTAGTACCAAGTTGTTTGATGCAAGTTGTAAACAAGTTTATTTAAAAATGTAGGGTCCAACAATTGCCCCCAAACTTTTTGAATTTTAAATTGAGGTAATATAAAGAGACAAAAAATTTAAAAAGTTTGCCAAAAATGGACTGTGATATACGGCGGTTTTTAAAACGAAAGGATTTTGATGGGACGGTTCTGGGTAGTTCCAAGGCAAAAGTCATGATTCTTTTTTGGAGTCCCAACCGCTTTCAATTTCTTTAAATAAATACAGTCCCTTTTCAACTCTCCCTTTCACTAAATCAAAAACGTAGCTTTAGCAAAGGTTTCTAGAGGAAGAACCAAGGAAGACGGTTGGAGAGAAAAACCAAGTAAAAATTTCCGTTGAGTTTCTCGCTTCAACTTAATTTTCTCTCTGTAATTTGTTGTTTCGCTTTTGAAAAAATGGTTCGAAAGAAATTCGTCGTTATCGAGAGTGACGAGGGTTTGCCTGAGGGTTTCATAACCCAAAATTTGCTGAAAGAACCTGATAACGAAAAATGCTTGATTCCTAAGGCTAACCTAGAAATCATTAAGAAAAACCATGCCATGCCCTACGAGACCATCTTCTTCACCCACCCTGATTTGACTTCTGAATGCTACTCCCCTATTTGGGTATGCTTCCCGGAGTATCCCTTTGTTATAGGCTTAAAATTTCCTTTCCCCGACTTGATCACCAAATTCTTTTCCTGCACCAAACTTAACTATGCCCAACTGATGCCTCAAGGTTGGAGATATTTGCAAACCCTAGTTAAATTAGGAGAGAGGACCGATCTGAATGTTGGGTTAGAAGAATTGGCGTACACCATGGATTTAAGGGGTTTTGGCCCTGGAATGTTCTGTTTTAGGGTTAAGAGTGGTGAGCCTATTTTGATCTCCAACAATGATCCTGCTGATAGAGGGTGGAAGAATAAGTTTTTCTTTGCAAGGAGAGATACCTTGGGTCACGAGGAGGGTGTAATTTCCAAATGGAGGTTTCAAGGTAGTGCAAATAATTTTTCCTATTCTACTAATGTTTCTTAACACTTTGATAGCTAACCACTAAAATTCCCTTTGTAGAAGTTGCTATGCTGTCAGAGTTATTACCGGGGCAAGAAGGAACGAAAGAAAATGTAAACCATCTTTTCAAATTGGGTGCATCTGACAGGGCCTTTAAGGCATTCCCTGTTGAATTCTCTGTCGAAGGGGTTGAAGGTGAGGCAGAAGTTGAACCTGAAGAAAATCTACCCCCAAGCTTACCCGAAATGTCTACAGGTTTGACACCTCAAAATCTCTGTATCTTTCGCAAGTCGTTCTAATCTTCCAGTTATCTTAATTTCTTATTTCCTTATTGCAGCTACACGATCCAAATCCAACGTGAGTGATGCTGACTTAATGGCTGAAGCTAAGGCAAAGAGGATTGCCAAGAGGGAAAGTAAGCTTCCAACTCCAATGTCTATGGCCTCTAGTTCTGATTTGAATGCTTCCAAGAAGAAGGAGGAAGCGAAGAAAAGGAAGCTATCAGAAGCTGAGGCCACGGATGCGAATGATGATTGTGATATGGTGAAAGCAAGGAAGAAGTTGAAAGATGCGATAGCATGTTTTGTTGATAAGGTAAAACGAGGAGACCTGAACCTTACCCAAGATTTGATGAATGCTAACACTTCTTTTACTCAGGTTGCGGATATTATGTGTCCTATCATGGACCAGTTCGATGTTTTGAAGATCAAAGCAGCCAAGTACAACTGTGAAGCTGAGGAATACAAGGAACAAGCCAACAGGAATGCTGGGGAGGTAGAGGAGTTGAAGAAAAACATTGACACTGCGAGGAAGGAGTTGGAAGTTGCCAGGGCCGAGAAAGTGAAGGAGAATGAAGCCCACGAAAAGGAACTTGACGCTGCAAAAGAGGACTTCAAGTTCAATGCTACCAAAGCGGTGTTTGAAGCCAGAATCCAACTTATGGAAGAGTATAAGAATGGGTTGGCTCCGAATTGGGATGTGGAAGAAGAAAAAAGATCTTTGGAAGACTTTATTGGTGAACCAGCAGATGGGGGAGAGGTGAATTCCGCGGCTCTTGAAGCTTTGGTTGATGATACTAGCAAAGCCTTGAGTACCATAGTGGTAGCTCAAGTTGAAGAAAATGATCATGGGAAGGAGTCAACAGTACCACCGGCGGCAGCAGGCCACAAAGTTTAAAGACAATTTGAAACTTTTTTGAGCATTTTGGATGGGAGAACAAAAACAATTTTTTGCTTTTATTTGTCATACCTCTGTTGGTATGTACGAAAGATGGGGGGTCTGTCCCCAAGACAAATTTATTTTGGTGTGTAATGGCTCATAAGAGCCCAAAACAATTTATTTGGGAGTACTAGGTTGTTTTGGTCAAATTTCAACAATTATATTTAGATGATGGGAAAAGTGACTAAAGTGATATGAATCTAGGTACAATGATTATCATGTTGGATAGAAATGGACGCAAGTGGTTTGTTGACTAGGGAAAGCCCTTGAACAACTTGTTCGCCGGCATAAAACCCCGGGAGGATTTGGCTCCTACCTTGACCGAAAGTTTACTAAGTGTTCTTGGTGATTACAATACTAAAAGCGTATGAAAAAGGGAGCTTAAGCTAGTGAAGAACGTGTGTGAAAATACAGTGTATGTTCCCCTTTTATACCTCAAAATAAAACTAATTAACAAAAAGGATTATGCGCCTACAAACTCGGGGAAGAGGTTGATCACATGGAGATATATCCGCCATTTGTTTGTTTGAGGGAGAAGATAAGATCCGTTGCTGAGGAAACGTTGTTGACTTAATCACTGCTTCCTGCGACACGTGCCCTATAAAATAGGAAAAGCGTTACTGCGTCCCAACCTGCAGAAAGCGAAGTGGTAAATAGAACAACTCAAGTTGTTAGTACCAAGTTGTTAGGTGTAAGTTGTAAAACATGTTGACTGAAAAATGTAGGGCCCAACAATTGCCCCCAAACTTTTTAAATTTTGAAATGAAGAAAGAGACAAAAGAATTCAAAAAGTTTGCCAAAATAAGAAAGAAAAGAACGACGGTTTTTAAAAGGGACACGATGGGACGGTTTTTAAGTAGTTTCCCGAGGCAAAAATACTTGATCGCTTTTAGAGTTCCAACCACCTTCAACTTTCATAAAATAAGTAGTCTCTTGCTCCAACTCTCCCTTTCACCAAATCAAAAACGTTACTTTCACAGAGGTTTCTAGGAGAAAGAACCAAGGAAGACGGTTGGGGCGAAAAATCAAGTAGAGATTTACGGTGAGTTTCTTTGTCTTCTCTTTAATTTCATCTTTGATTTCTTGTTTTAAGTTGAAAAAATGGGTCGGAAGAAGTTAGTCGTGGTTGAGAGTGACGAGGGTTTGCCCAAGGGTTTCATAACCCAAAACTTGTTGAAGGAACCTGACAATGAGAAATGTCTGATGCCTAAGGCTAACCTAGAGGTTATTAAGAAGAATCACGCCATGCCTAACGAAACGGTCTACTTCACCCACCCTGATTTGACCTCCGAATGTTATTCTTCCACTTGGGTATGCTTCCCGGAGTATCCCTTTGTTATAGGCTTACGATTCCCTTTCCCCGACTTGATTACGATGTTCTTTTCCTTTACCAAACTCAACTATGCCCAACTGATGCCTCAAGGGTGGAGATATTTGCAAACCCTAGTTAGATTAGGAGAGAGGGCTGATTTGGTTGCCGGTTTAGAAGAGTTGGCGTATACTGTGGATTTAAGGAGTTTTGGTCCAGGAAGGTTTGGTTTTAGGGTCAAAAATGGTGAGCCTATTCTGATTTCCAATCATGACATTGCTGATAGAGGGTGGAAAAATAAGTTTTTCTTTGCAAGGAGGGACACCTTGGGTCAAGAGGAAGGTGTTTTTTCCAAATGGAGGTTTCAAGGTAGTGAAAATAGTTCCTCTATTTTACGAAATGCTTTTCAATACTAGGATAGCTAACTCTTAAAAATTTCCTTTGTAGAAGTTTCTAAGTTGTCAGACCTGTTTCCGGAGCAAGAAGGGACACAAGCGAACGTAAACCAGCTTCTTCAGTTGGGTGTATCTGATAGGTCCTTCAAGGCATTCCCTGTCGAGTTTTTCATTGAGGAGGTTGGAGGTGAAGTAGAGGTTGAAGCAGAGGAAAATCTACCTTCAACTCTACCTGAGATGTTTACAGGTTTAAATCCTCAAAAATCTTTGTACTTTTTCGCGAGTATTTCGATTATCTCAATTCCTTATTTCCTTGTTGCAGCTACACGCTCCAAATCCAACGTGAGTGCCGCTGACTTAATGGCCGCTGCTAAGGCAAAGAAAGTTGCCAAGAAGGACAATAAACCTCCAACCCCAATGTCCATGGCCTCTAGCTCAGATTTGAATGCTTCCAAGAAAAAGGAGGAAGTGAAGAAAAGGAAGCTATCCGAAACCGAGGCTACGGATGGGGATGAGACTGGTGACATGGGAACAGCAAGGAAAAAATTGAAGGATGCTATAGCCTGCTTTGTTGACAAGGTAAAATGAGAAAAACTGAACCTTGCCCAAGCTTTTTTGATGAATGCTAACATTTCTTTTACTTAGGTTGCGGATATCATGGTCCCTATCATGGACCAGCTTGATGCTGTAAAAATCAAGGCAGCCAGGCATAATTACGAAGCTGAGGAATACAAGAAGCAAGCTACCAAGAATGCTGAGGAGATTGAGAAATTGAATAAAAATCTTGAAGCTGAAAAGAAGGAGTTGGAAGTGGTTAAGGCCGAGAAAGTGAAGGAACATGAAGCCCATGAGAAGGAATTGGATGCCGCGAAGAAAGACTTCACGTTTAATGCCACCAAAGTGGTGTTTGAAGCCAGGATTGAACTTATGGAAGTGTACAAGAATGGGCTGGCTCTGGAGTGGGATGTGGAAGCAGAGAAAAGGGCTTTGGAAGATTTCGTTGGTGAGCCAGTAGATGCAGAGGAAGTGAATTCTGCGACTTTGGAAGCTCTAGTTGAAGACACTGATAGGACCTTGAGCACCCTAGTGGTAGCTCAGAATGGTCAAGGGGGAAATGCAACACCGGCGGCAGCAGGCCAGGAAGTTTGAAAAACATTTTAAAACTTTGGGTATTTTGGACGAAAAAACAATTTTTGCTTTATTTGTGTACCTCTGTTGGTACAACAAATGGGGGGAGTGTCCCCAAAAACAAGGTTTTTTAGTTTGTAATGGCTCATAAGAGCCGAGACAATTTATTTGGGGGTACTAGGTTGGTCTAGTACTCCAAGCTTTTTAGGTTTTTAGGGACTTGTTGGCTTACCCAACTTGTCCTTTAGTTGCGAAAAATCTTTTGAAAAACACTTAACGGTTTTTTAGCAAAGTATTTTATGTCTCTGAGAGACGTTTGTTTGTTCTTTGGATAACATGTAAATGTTATAAACCGTAGGTAACATGAAAATGTTAAAACCAATAGTTCACAACTTGAAGAAGTGTGAAAACGTGCGCCCAGGCGAAGGTGTCAAAACCTTAATTCGTAAGAAAAGATGAATATCTTTTAACCATAAGTACCTTTGATCAGAGGTAAATCGTTTGAAGAGATAGAACAAGTATCAGCCGTCCTGGCGTATCAACAAGTTCTATCCCTCTCCCGCTAGAGTTTCAACATGTATCAGCCGTACTGGCGTGTCAACATGTTGAAATTCTTCTTCCTAGGTCCAAACATGTATCAGCCGTACTGGCGTGTCAACATGCTTAGACCTACTCCAACTTTGGGCCCCAACATGTATCAACCGTACTGGCGTGTCAACATGTTGGGCTTATCTCGTTTGCTCAAGTTGCACCTTGCAAAACAAATTCATGTTAGGGTTGGGCGTTAGCATAGCTAATGCCCCTCCGACGCTCAAGTTAGTAAGGTTTTAATAAGAGTGAAAAATTGAAATGCGTAATTGAACTTGACATAAATTTAAACCGTACCTGAGGAGTCTAGTTATAAATAACTGGACTTACATGAAATAAAGTTTCAAGTGGATAGCGTTCCAACTTCTAGGGATTCTGTCTCCACTTGGGGTTGACAACCAGTATGCACCTTTGCCAGCTTCAGCATCGATGAGATATGGGCCTTCCCACTTGGGAGCCAGCTTACCTGCATTCAATTCTCTTGTATTTTGAAACACTTTTCTTAAAACTAAATCACCAACCTGGAACCTTCTAACTCTGACATTCTTGTTGTAAGACCTAGCAATTCGCTGCTGATAAGCTGCCATCCTTATCTTGGCTAAATCCCTGATCTCATCAATTGTATCTAAATCTTGAGTTAGCAAGAGGTTATTTTCATCTTGATTCAATAAGCCATTCCTTGCTGTGGGGACTGTCACTTCAACTGGAATTATAGCTTCAGCTCCGTATACTAAAGAATAGGGAGTTCTACCTGTGGCTCCTTTAGAAGTGGTTCTATCTGCCCATAGCACAAGTGGTAATTCTTCAACCCACTTTCCCTTCTTCTGATCTAGACGCTTCTTCAAGTTGTTGATGATCAACTTGTTGCTTGACTCAGCTTGGCCATTGGCTTGAGGGTGGACAGGTATCGACATGACTAACTTGATGCCCCAGCGAGTACAAAAATCCCTGGTCTTCTTACTTATGAACTGTGACCCGTTGTCACATATAATCTCCGATGGTACACCAAACCTGCTAATGATATTTTTCTTTAAAAATGAGATTACCTCTTTGTCTCTTATTTGTACATAAGCTTCTGCCTCGATCCATTTTGAGAAATAATCGGTTAGAGCCAACATGAACACTTTGCCTCCGGGAGCTTTAGGCAAATTGCCTACAATATCCATGCCCCACTGCATGAAAGGCCAAGATAAGACTATAGGATGTAGAGGCTCGGCAGGTTGATGCAAGATGTTGCTGTGTCTTTAGCAGGCATCACACTTCTGTATGTAGCTCATGGCATCTTGACGCATGGTTGGCCAATAGTATCCCGTCTTGGGGGCCTTGGATGCTAATGCCTTTCCTCCAGAATGATTTCCGCATATTCCTTCATGGATTTCTTTAAGCACCAACTCAACTTGCTCATTATCGACACATCTCAAGTAGTGTCTAGCAAAAGACTTCTTGAACAGCACATTATCTATCAAAACGAAAGTCGAAGTACGAATCTTAAAAGATCTAACATTCTTAACATCGGGCGGAATAGTTCCAAGTTGAAGGAACTCAATTACAGGTTGGGTCCAAGAAGGCTTAGCATCTTGTGCCCCAGTAGGTGGCGTAACCACTTGAATTTCCTCAACTTGGTCTATTGCCGGATACTTAACATAAATAATGGGGATACTAGTATGCAACATTGATTTGCAAGTTAAACCCAAGTTAGCCAAGGCGTCTGCTTCTGTGTTCTCTTCTCTAGGGACCTGTTCTAAAGAGAATGATAGAAATTTCGAAGCTAAAGCCTTAACATGTTGGAGGTACAGGGTCATCTTGGAATGCTTCGCCATATAACTGCCATTAAAATGGTTAGCTAGCAGTTGAGAGTCAACAAATACATTTAAATGTGTAATATTCAAACTCAAAGCTGTAGTTAAACCCATGATTAGGGCTTCATACTCAGCTTCATTATTTGTTGCACTAAATTCACAAGATACAGCTTGAGGTATGATATCACCTTGAGGGGATTTTAGGACTATTCCCAAGCCAATTCCTTTGGAATTTGAAGCTCCATCTGTAAACAATGTCCAAAATCTAGGAATAGTTTTACCTTCAAGTTGTTGCACTTCCAGTTCTACCTCAGGCTGCAAACTTGGACTGAAGTCAGCTACGAAATCGGCTAGGGCCTGCGATTTGATGGCTGTTCTTGGCTCGTATGAAATGTCATACGTGCTCAACTAGACTGACCACTTGGCCAACCTGCCCGACATCTCTGGGGTTCTCAACACATTTCTCATAGGATAATTAGTTCTAACGGTTATGGAATGTGTTTCAAAATAATGACGTAATTTGGTAGCAGCAGTAGTTAAGGCTAATATCAATTTTTCAAGATGAGAGTACCTTGTTTCAGCATCTAATAAAGACTTACTTACATAGTAAACAGGATGCTGTTGACCTTGGATTTCCTTCACCAATACTGCACTAACAGCATTTTCAGATACAGCTAAATATAAATAAAGATGCTTACCACGTTCGGGTTTGGCAAGTAGGGGTGATGTCATCAAGTACTCTTTAAGTTGTTTGAAGGCTGCTTCATGTTGGTCAGTCCATTGAAAAAGTTTGTTTTTTCTTAATACTTCGTAGAATAACCTGCACTTATCAGATGATTTGGATATAAATCTATTCAAAGCAGCTACTCTACCTGTTAAACTTTGTACGTCCTTGATGTTCTTAGGGGATTCCAAGTTTAGAATGGCTTTGATTTGTTCAGGGCTCGCTTCAATTCCCCTCTTGGTCACCATATATGCCAAGAATTTACCTGCTCTGACACCAAAGTTGCATTTCGCCGGATTGAGCTTCATGTTGAAGGCTTTCAAGATGTTGAACGCCTCAGCAAGGTGCTCTACATGATCTTCAATATGCTTGGACTTTACTACCATGTCGTCTATGTAGACCTCCATCGTCTTGCCAAGTTGATCTTTGAACATCTTGTTCACCAACCTCTGATAAGTTGCCCCTGCATTTTTAAGACCAAATGGCATAGAAATATAACAATATATACCTTCTGGAGTCATGAATGCTGTATCTTCCTGGTCTGAAGGCTCCATTTGAATTTGTTGATACTCGGAAGATGCATCCATGAATGTTAAGATGTCGTGGCCAGCTGTCTCATCAACTAGAGAGTCAATATGAGGGAGAGGGAACGGATCCTTTGGGCAGGCCTTGTTCAAGTCGGTGAAGTCCACGCACACTCGCCACATGCCATTCTTCTTCTCCACCACTATAACGTTAGCCAACCACCTTGAGTCAATATGAGGGAGAGGGAACGGATCCTTTGGGCAGGCCTTGTTCAACTTGTGAGTAATAATATCCTTGCTTATCCCTGTCATGTCTTCATGTTTCCAAGCGAAACAAAATTTCTGGCTTTTCAGGAACTCGATCAACTCCTCTTCAATTTCGGAGGGCAGGTCTACTCCAACTTGCACTTGGGCCTCAGGATTTGATGCATCAACAGGAACGCTTTTTGAATCATGCTCTACTGTTTCAAGAACGTCCTGGGCCTTTTTCTTTAATTGCTATGCCTGCCGAGGGACTGAACTTGCTTTCATGTTGACCTTGTAGCACTCTTTAGAGACTTGCTGGTTTCCCTTCAACTTGGCAACACCCCAAGGTGTTGGAAACTTGACGCATTGATGGTAAGTTGATGGCACAGCCCAGCCGTATTTGTGGATCCAAGGTCTTCCCAATATAACGTTGTACGAGGAAGAGCATTCAATCACACAAAACCTCTCCATGGAATTCATACCCTCTAGGTAGATGGGCAACTTGATCTCTCCCATTGTTTGCTTCACCTCACCACTGAACCCTACCAGTACGGATGAATTCTTCACAACTTCGGACAAAGGAATGCCCATATCTTCAAGAGCATGAGTAAAGATGATGTTGACTGAGCTGCCACCGTCGATCAGAATCCGCTTGACTACACAATTGGCAATCTGCACCTGAACAACTAGACCATCATGATGAGGGTCCAACGTGTTGTCTTTATCTTCATCTTCAAAAGAAATGATATGACCATCTGTGAAGTCACGGCGCCTTGAAGGCAATTCTGATTGATCTTCTTTAGAGCTTTTGGCATGACGCTTGGCAGCAGAGTAAGTTGTGCCGCAAATATGAGACCCACCTGAAATAACATTCACTACCTTGGTGGTTGGAGGGGGTGCAACTTTCTCGGGTCTAGACTGTTCCCCTGAATCAGGTTCTTTGGATTCACTCCTGACCCTCTTCTTGCCCAACAAATCCTTGAGAAGACCTTTGGACAATAAATGAGCAATCTCTTTCCTTAAGGCAAAACAGTTCTCGGTGTTGGTGTAATGCCCTAGGCTTTAGTTATGTTTAACTGAAAACCGTTATGTATCATGTTTATCGTTTATGTTTATTATTTGATTATTATATAGTTTGCATATTTATTGTAATAATCTCCGTCCCTGATTATTAAGAGAATAATTAGTATAATTGTCAATGGATAATCATATGATGATTATATGCATAGAGATGCACATTGAAATTATGGGTACTTGTTAGAGAACAAGTGACTGGACATGACCCGCATGAGATTTATGTCATGGTCAAATGTCATACTTAAATCTCATACGATTACTTCATTTATTTCCTAGACCTAAGATTATCGTAACCTTACATATGATGAAAGTCATGTTTGATTTTAGTCAAACGATATCTTAACACGATATCTATAAAGACTATCTTTGGCGTGATCGGATTCATGATGGGAAGGATGATAAGTCAAGATGGAATTTGTCCCTCGAAAGAGAGATGTTTTGCTTGGGCCCCTCGATGAGTGATAATGATGAAAGTGTATGGCCGTACCCCAATGTGATTGGAATTATCATTATACTCAAGAATCGAGAAAGCATTGAACAATAACAAGTTGACAAGGACCATGACTTGTGTTCAAATATAACATCGTGAGACAAAGGGATAAATGGAAGTACACCATTGGAAACGTGAACTCTTACGTTGCATTATTTGGGTAGACATAATGGCTTGCTAGAGTCCGCTTATGTCTTATGAGGTTCGATATGATCGAACTCATTGCCAACATAATGTAATCCTATTGGGTCACACACAACTAGAATGAATTGGTTAAACCGGAGGAAGAATAGTTGAGAGTTTCTGTATCTGGCTATATATACCGCGCGACATATTAAGCCAATGGCTTAATATACCGCGCGACATAATAGGCCAGTACGCGGTTTGACAGCCTGTCTCTCCTAATACGATTAGGAGAGGTATTCCTACTATTGTAGTATAAATACAAGGGTTCTGTCAGACCTAAAAGGTCAGCCAAAATTTTCAATCAAAATTCACAACAAAATACTCTCATTATTCTTCAAGGTTTTAGATCTAGCAATCATCAAGAAGTTGTTCTTGAATTCATTCAAAGGTGTGGATACCAAAAGAGGGTCTTCGCTCGTTCATCGATCAAGGCCTAGAGTTCAAGCAAGTTGAAGAACGAAGTTTGTGATTCGATATCACATAATCAAATCGTTCGATAGCTCAAGACCAGAAAGCGTTTCAAGGTTGGTTTAATTCTATCTCATAGGTATTCAAATTAATCGTATAGAACGGATCCTAGGGCTTCTTGGGTTTTATGTTTTAATGCTTAATTCCGCTGCGCATGGACCCGTAAAACCCAACAGTGGTATCAGAGCCTCGTTCGTATGGTTAAGTTTGAATTAACATGCTAGATTTAAGATATAAATTGTTTATATGCTTATTGCATGTTTTGTATGCGATAGAATTTTTAATTGTTTATGTGAAACAATGTGAAAATCGTTTTCGAATTATGCTGAATTAAATCTGTAAAAAGGATGTTTTACGTGATTTAATTACATGTAATCATTATTGGTTCGAATCTGGAAATCCTGTTACTTGGCTGCTTATGTCGCGCGACATGTTGAGCCATGTGGATTTCGAGGTTAAGCTGGCTTTGTTAGGTCGCGCGACATATCAAGCCTCTGGCTGATGTTGTCACGCGACATAATAAGCCAAAACTGGGCAGAATCAGTTTGTTCAATTTTTCTGCTATTCTGTGATTGTGTTTTCAATCTGATATGTTCATATGAAAATCTGGATGTTATAAAATTGAGTTTATAAGTCCATGCTAGATTGATTCATTGATATACATGATTAATTGATTAAAATATGATTTTAATAATTATTGCAATGTATATGAAAATCTGGATGTTATAAAATTGAGTTTATAAGTCCATGCTAGATTGATTCATTGATATGCATGATTAATTGATTAAAATATGATTTTAATAATTATTGCGATGCATGAATTATTTGTTCTTAAATGTTAAGAATTTTATTAGATGTTTAGTTGAAACATTGAATTGTGATTTCCTAAAATGTTTAGTTGAAACATTGCATTATAGTTTCCTAATATGTTTAGATTTAGACATTGTAAATTTTGGATTTTATGATTGTTTATGGAAACAAGTCATAATTGCGCAAAATTTTAAAAGGAAACTAATTGTTTATAAAAGGTAGTGATTATGTTGCCAAATCAGAATTGATTTCTAATTGTGCATGACTAGGAGAGTTCTGTCTAAGGAAGAGTTGGTACTTAAGTAGTCCTTGTGGCTCACCTATCTTCCTGGAACTTACAGTGCATGATTATGACTATCTTCTTTGATATGCTTATAATCTACCTTAAAGAACCTTCATTTAACTTTTAAGTTCTTTATGCCAATCCATGATTTAAACACTTGAGACCACTCGGATAGTTTTGGGTGGGCTTGCCATAGCAAGGTGCTTTGATTCTATTCCGTTTGCGAGCAAGATGAGGAAATGGTGGTTCCTATACGTTTAAAATGGATGAACTTAATTGGGTTATCAAAATGGTTTTGGACCCAAGGCATAAGATGAGATTAAAATATGCTTAGACATATGATGTCTTAAATAAATCTCATAAAAGATCCTAAGAGTCATATATGATATGATTGATGTTTTCTACCTAATTAGTTTGATCTTGAGCGGTGCGCCATAGCGTACTTGAGATCAAATTAAAGATGGATCTTAGTCCTAAGAGTCATATACGATATGATTGATGTTTTTCTACCTAATTAGTTTAATCTTGAGCGGTGCGCCATAGCGTACTTGAGATTAAATTAAAGTTGGATCTTAGCCCATTAAATGCATATTATGCTTATTAGCATTGGAAGGTGTATGATTTAGTGGGAGTATTTGTAAAATACATTATTTGCTCTTAAATGATAAATGTGTTGATATTGATATGTGTTCATATAATTTGTATATTTTGTTGTAGAAATAGCATTACATAATGATAATTGCGATTCGTCCTTATGAAGGACAAAGTTCGAAAGGAACAATACATAATGTGTATGTTCTTGACGAATCCGTTCCTACTGAACCCATTGCAAATGTTGCAAAGGGCAAATAAGGAAGCAAGATTAGAAACATAGTGATGATTCTGACAATATTGCTTGCCTTGTATTTGCCACCATGGTTGAAGGCTCTTATGAAGAACCTTGGGCACATGATAACTAATCTTTTGTTCTAGCATAACGCAAATGGGGAAATGTTCTAAATGCAAGCTAGGCAAAAGATATATATGTTGTGGTGAAGGCTCTTTATTCATATGATGAAAGAAGGAGCAATCCACAAATTGTGTTAATGGTTTACACAATAAAAGGGTTCATAAAGGAAGGAAAAAGTAGGTAAAGCAAAGGTTGCCAAACCTAGGACAAAAGTTGTCAAAGCCGAAGAGGCTAAACCCAAAGTGTCTCAAAAGGATGCATTTTGCTATCATTGCAATAAGATTGTCATTAGAAACAAAGTTGCAAGGCTTATTAGGAAGGCCTAAAAGGTGAAAAAGGGCAATATGATTGCTACTACTTCAAGTATCTATATGATAGATATTTTCCTTTCGACTTCTTGTTCTTGGGTATATGATACCGGATTGGATCCCACATTTGTCTAAATGTGCAAGGAGCAAAGAATAGAAAGCTACTCAAATAAGGTAAATTAAACCTAAGCATGGGAATGGAGCAAGAGTTGCAACATTAGCCATAAGGGACTTATGAAGTCACTTTGCCTTGTGAAGTAGTACTTGTTTTGAACAAGTATGACTACGTTCCGGATTTGAGTAGGAGTATTATTTCCGTTTCTTAAATGGATGATGAAGGATATAATTTTCTTATTTTCAATAAGAAGTTTTATATTTATTTAATAATATGCCTTATTGTAATGCATATGTCATTAAATGGTCTTCATATCCTTGATGATGAGAAACAAAATAATATTGAAGATATCTATGATATAAATGGGAAATCTAAACCGAACAATATGAACAAAGCGTTTATATGGCATTGCCGGCTTGGTCAAATAAATAAGAAACATATATCTAAACTCCATTAACATGGACTTTTAGACTCATATGACCATGAATCATTTGAGGAATGTGGATCTTATTTATTAAGATTATCGACCAAACTACCCTACACTAAAGTAGTGGGAGGGCTAGTGACTTATTGGTCATTATACATGAGATGTATGTGGACCATTAAGAAGCATTGCTAGGGGAAGATTTCGGTATTTCATCACATTTCGCTAAAGACTTATCTAGATATGACTATGTCTATCTGATAAAGTCCAAAGGTGAATCGTTTGAGATGTTTTGAACATTTCAAAGATGAAGTACAAAATAACTTGGTAAAACTGTTAAGTACTTCGATTAGATCGAGGTAATGAATATTTGAGCCAAGAATTTGACAATCATCTCAAAACTATGAAATCGTTTCAAAGTTGACTCCACCCGGAACACCACATTATATGGTGTGTCTGAAAGGAGGAATTGAACCTTGTAGGACATGGTTCGTTCGATGATGTGTCAATCAGACTTTCCTATTTCCTATTTCCTTTTGAGGATATGCATTAGAAATGATGCGATTACACTGAATCGAGTCCCTACTAAATCGGTTCCTAAGGCCCCACATGAGATGTGGCATGGAAGAAAACATAGTTTGTCTTTCATGAAGATTTGGGGTTGCGAATCTTATGTAAAGAGACTTGTCTCTTATAAGTTGGCACCAAATCTGACAAGGTTATTTTCGGATATTGATTTTACAATCACAAAAAGAACAAAATGTTTGTTGCTCTACACGATTTGTTTCTTGAGAAATAGTTTCTCAATAAAGAATCTAGTGGGAGTAAAATTAATCTTGAAAGAAGTTCAAGAACCCGAAAATAATATGGAACCAATAGTAGAGACAGAACCAAGTTCACAAAGGAGTTGTGAAACCGGTTCAAGATGCACAATTCCATCGTAGATTGGATAGGTTACGATCCGAACTCAAGAAATAGTGATTTCTCGTTGCGGAAAGTGATGAAGTGGAAGTCATTGAGAATGACGATCCTACTTGCTATCAAGAAGCGATGTCCTCTCCTAATTTGGATAAATGGTTACGAACCATGGAATCCAAATTACAATCCATGTTTAACAATCAAGTTTGGAACTTGATTGGGCTACCTAAAAGTGTAAAAACTAAAGGGTGCAAGTAGGTCTTCAAAGACCAACATGGATGTGAAGGTATATACTTTCATGACTAAGGATTGTAGCAAAGGGATTTAGGTTAATTCATAGTATTGACTATGTTGAAACCTTTTCCGCCAGTTACAATGTCGAAGTCTGTTAGAATTTCAATTGCCATTATCGCATATTGTGACTATGTGATATGACAAATGGATGTCAAATGACTTTCTTTAAATGGAAAGATTATTAAGGATGTGTAAAGTACACAACCCGAATAGTTTGTCGATCCAAGAAACTCTAATAAAGTATGTATGTTGCAAGGATCCATGAGATGGATTGAAGCAAGCTTCAAGGAATTGGAATCTTTGTTTTGATGAATTGGTCAAAGAGTTTGACTTTATCAAGTACAAAGATGAACCTTGTGTATGCATGAAATTCAGTAGGAGCATGGTATTATTTCCATTGTTTATTACAATAATATCTTACTCATTTGAAAAACAAGTTCCGACACTTAAGACTGTTAAGTCTTGGTCAAGGAAAGGTTTCTCAATGAAAGATATGGGTAAAGCCGCTTACATCCTTGGCATCAAGATCTATAGAGATAGATCTAGAAGGATAAATTGGTTTGAGTCAAAGTGTTCACATTGACAAGGTTCTTAGAAGAGTCTAAGAAAAATGGCTTGTCAATGGGTCATGGTATTTTCTCTTAAGCAATACTCATTGTCTTATGACAATTGATGAGCAAGGGAATGAATGAAGTTCCATATGCTTCGGCATTTGGATCTGTCATGTATGCCATAATTTGTACTAGACCCAACGTCTCATATGCTTTGAGCATGATGAGTCGATACCAATCTGATCCTGTGATGAGAACCATTGGATGGCAGTCAAGATGATCCTTAAGTACTTAAGAAGAACTAAGGATACGTTCTTGGGATTTGGAAGATTGGAAGTTAATCTTGTTGTAAGGGTTACATAGGTGCTAGCTTCCAAACTAACAAAGTTATTTTAAAATCGCAATTAGAATTTGTGTTTGTGCTTATTAGAGGTGCAGTTTTGACTGGAAGAGTTCCAAGCAGAAATTGTAGCCGATTCTACTACTAAGGCCATACTTTAGCAACATATGATGTAGCCGAAAGAGGCGGTTTGGATCAAAAGTTCATTTAGTATTTTGGAAATACTTCAAGTGTTTTTCCAAGTATCACTAATCGGTGAAACTTTTGTTATGACAATAGTGGTGCCACTTGTGCAAACAATGGAACCAAGGTCACAACAGTGATCCAAACACTCACTTAGACGTTCTTCGAGGAATTCATAAAGAATGAGAAGACGTTAAAATATACAAAGTATCAGCCGATGATGACATAAGGGATTCACTTACAAAGACACTCGCATAGGCAGAAGCATGATGGGCATGTTAGATCCATGAGTATTCGATACATAAATGGAGCCTAGTGCAAGTGGGAGACTGTTGGTGTAATGCCCTAGGCTTTAGTTATGTTTAACTGAAAACCGTTATGTATCATCTTTATCGTTTATGTTTATTATTTGATTATTATATAGTTTGCATATTTATTGTAATAATCTCCGTCCCTGATTATTAAGAGAATAATTAGTATAATTGTCAATGGATAATCATATGATGATTATATGCATAGAGATGCACATTGAAATTATGGGTACTTGTTAGAGAACAAGTGACTGGACATGACCCGCATGAGATTTATGTCATGGTCAAATGTCATACTTAAATCTCATACGGTTACTTCATTTATTTCCTAGACCTAAGATTATCGTAACCTTACATATGATGAAAGTCATGTTTGATTTTAGTCAAACGATATCTTAACACGATATCTATAAAGACTATCTTTGGCATGATCGGATTCATGATGGGAAGGATGATAAGTCAAGATGGAATTTGTCCCTCGAAAGAGAGATGTTTTGCTTGGGCCCCTCGATGAGTGATAATGATGAAAGTGTATGGCCGTACCCCAATGTGATTGGAATTATCATTATACTCAAGAATCGAGAAAGCATTGAACAATAACAAGTTGACAAGGACCATGACTTGTGTTCAAATATAACATCGTGAGACAAAGGGATAAATGGAATTACACCATTGGAAACGTGAACTCTTACGTTGCATTATTTGGGTAGACATAATGGCTTGCTAGAGTCCGCTTATGTCTTATGAGGTTCGATATGATCGAACTCATTGCCAACATAATGTAATCCTATTGGGTCACACACAACTAGAATGAATTGGTTAAACCGGAGGAAGAATAGTTGAGAGTTTCTGTATCTGGCTATATATACCGCGCGACATATTAAGCCAATGGCTTAATATACCGCGCGACATAATAGGCCAGTACGCGGTTTGACAGCCTGCCTCTCCTAATACTATTAGGAGAGGTATTCCTACTATTGTAGTATAAATACAAGGGTTCTGTCAGACCTAAAAGGTCAGCCAAAATTTTCAATCAAAATTCACAACAAAATACTCTCATTATTCTTCAAGGTTTTAGATCTAGCAATCATCAAGAAGTTGTTCTTGAATTCATTCAAAGGTGTGGATACCAAAAGAGGGTCTTCGCTCGTTCATCGATCAAGGCCTAGAGTTCAAGCAAGTTGAAGAACGAAGTTTGTGATTCGATATCACATAATCAAATCGTTCGATAGCTCAAGACCGGAAAGCGTTTCAAGGTTGGTTTAATTCTATCTCATAGGTATTCAAATTAATCGTATAGAACGGATCCTAGGGCTTCTTGGGTTTTATGTTTTAATGCTTAATTCCGCTGCGCATGGACCCGTAAAACCCAACACTCGGTGGGGTGCCCAAAATCTTCATGAAATGCGCACCACTTGGACTTGTCCTTCCAAGTTGTTGACTGGTCATTCTTCTTGGGCCATCTTGCTTTATCTCCAAGATTTCCCATGGCGCTGCAATGTCCACAGAAAAGCAATATTCAGAAATTTGTGGATAATCATTATCATCTCCTTCTTGATCATCATCTACAACATGAATTTTAGAAGGTTCAGTTTTAACAGGGGGTTTGCCCCTGTTGGACTTATAGTGATGAGAATCTGATCGTTTGTCAGAGGGCTCAAATAGAGGAGTGGGAGTCCTCCCAGTTGATTTCCCCATTGCCAAGCTGTCCTCCTCCAATCTGATGATAGGCAAGGCCCTGGTTCGGATCTCCTCAAGTTGTTTCGCCGGATTCATCACCAACTCATTGTAGAACAATGAGTTCTTCTTCAAGCCTATACGGAATGCCTCCTTTGCTGTGGACACGTCCAAGTTGGGTATGGTCACTGCCTCCTTGTTGAACCTGTGCAAATACTCTTTAAGATTTTTGTTAGGTTGCTGCACAATTCTATAAAGATCACTGGTCAACTTGTCGAATGCCCTGTTGCATGAAAATTGGTTAATGAACATGTTAAAGAGTTGAGCATAAGATGAAATAGAGTTTAGGGGAAGTCCTGTTAGCCATTTTAAGGCTGGTCCTGACAAAGTTGAGCCAAAGCCCCTGCAAAAACATGCTTCTTTAAACATAGGGGGGATACTTATGATATCCATTGACTCCTGATACAACAATACATGCTCTGCTGGATCGGTACTCCCATCATACTTCTTCATGTGAGGGACTGAGAATTTCTTCGGGATCTCCACACTGGCTATTGCTGGCACAAAACGAGACTCATTGTAGCAAGTTGGAGAAACTTGGTGATACGGCAAGTTGACTCCAGGCACGCTTCGAAGCAACTCCTTAATGGTTTGCATTTCCTTAACAAGTTGGTTTTCTGCAAAAAGAGGAGCATTATTAACCGGAAGTGCGAAAGTGTTGAAAGTATTAAAGAAACTCCCTGTTTGCCCCATTGGGGGTGTAGCATAGGTGTAGCAAGATGACAGCACAGGTTGGCTAGCTGGTAGGCCGAATCTTGGTCGCTCGGCCGGAATGGATGTCACAATTGTGCTCACCGCTGGCAAGGTGTTGGACATAGGAATATCTCCGACATGGCTTGGTCCTGTACCTGCACCAAACAAAGACCTAGGAAGAAAGGGGAAAACGGAGTCGATACTTGAGTCTCAGCTTGCTTCCCTTTACGCAGACTATCAATGGCGTTGAATATCATAGTATTAGTATGCTCCTGGGCATTCAACCGATCATTTACTTTTTTCAACATATCGGCCATGCTGGTCATCAATTCCAGGTTGACAGCTTCTGCATTCATGGATGGATTGCCTGGGGAGCTGGAAATAGGGATCGGCCGAGTCTGACTGCCGGACGAAGGATTAGCCATTTCTACACGAATAATCAAAGTTTCCCACAGACGGCGCCAAATTGTTTTGGTCAAATTTCAACAATTATATTTAGATGATGGGAAAAGTGACTAAAGTGATATGAATCTAGGTACAATGATTATCATGTTGGATAGAAATGGACGCAAGTGGTTTGTTGACTAGGGAAAGCCCTTGAACAACTTGTTCGCCGGCATAAAACCCCGGGAGGATTTGGCTCCTACCTTGACCGAAAGTTTACTAAGTGTTCTTGGTGATTACAATACTAAGAGCGTATGAAAAAGGGAGCTTAAGCTAGTGAAGAACGTGTGTGAAAATACAGTGTGTGTTCCCCTTTTATACCTCAAAATAAAACTAATTAACAAAAAGGATTATGCGCCTACAAACTCGGGGAAGAGGTTGATCACATGGAGATATATCCGCCATTTGTTTGTTTGAGGGAGAAGATAAGATCCGTTGCTGAGGAAACGTTGTTGACTTAATCACTGCTTCCTGCGACACGTGCCCTATAAAATAGGAAAAGCGTTACTGCATCCCAACCTGCAGAAAGCCAAGTTGTAAATAGAACAACTCAAGTTGTTAGTACCAAGTTGTTAGGTGTAAGCTGTAAAACATGTTGACTGAAAAATGTAGGGCCCAACATCGGTTGGACTAGTACTCCAAGCTTTCTTAGGTTTTTAGGGATTGGTTGGCTTACCCAACTTGTCCTCTAGTTGCAAAATCTTTTGAAAACATTTTAAAGGTTTTTAAAGAAGTATTTTGGGTTTTTCATAAATACTTGCTTTGTTCATTAGATAACATATTGATGTTACAAGCCGCAGGTAACATGATAATGTTACAACCAATAGTTCACAACTTGAATAAGTGTGAAATCGTGTGCCCAGGCGAAGGTGTCAAAACCTTAATTCGTAAGAAAAGATGAATATCTTTTAACCATATATAAATTGTACCTTTGATAGAGGTAATCGTTTGAATAGATAGAACAAGCATCAGCTGTCCTGGCGTGTCAACAAGTTCTATCCCTCTCCAGCTAGAGTTTCAACATGTATCAGCCGTACTGGCATGTCAACATGTTGAAATTCTTCTTCCTAGGTCCAAACATGTTGGAGCCGTACTGGCGTATGTAACATGCTTAGACCTATTCCAACTTTAGGTCTCAACAAGTATCAGCCGTACTAGTGTGTCAACATGTTGAGCCTACTTCGTTTGTTCAAGTTGTACCTTGCAAAACAAATTCATGTTAGGGTTGGGCGTTAGCGTGGCTAACGCCCCTCCGATGCTTAAGTTAGTAAGGATTCTCAATAAAACTTGATAACTTGAAATATATGAATGAACTTGACAACTAAAAATAAATCGTACCTGAGAAGTCTAGTTGTAAATAACTGGACTTACATAAAATAAAGTTTTAAATGGATGGCGTTCCAACTTCTAGGGATTCTGTCTCCACTTGGGGTTGATAACCAATACGCACCTTTGCCAGCTTCAGCATCGATGAGATATGGACCTTCCCACTTGGGATCTAGTTTACCTGCATTCAATTCTCTTGTATTTTGAAATAGTTTTCTCAAAACTAAGTCACCAACCTGGAACCTTCTGACTCTGACATTTTTGTTGTAAGATCTTGCAATTCGTTGTTGATAAGCTGCCATCCTTATCTTGGCTAGATCCCTGATCTCATCAATTGTTTCTAAATCTTGGGTTAGCAAGAGATTATTTTCATCTTGAGTTAATAAGCCATACCTTGCTGTTGGGATTGTCACATCGACTGAAATTACAGCTTCTGCTCCGTACACCAAAGAATATGGAGTTCTACCTGTGGATCCTTTTGTTGTGGTCCTATCTGCCCAAAGTACAAGTGGTAACTCTTCAGCCCACTTTCCCTTCTTTTGATCTAGGCACTTTTTCAAGTTGTTGATGATCAACTTGTTGCTTGACTCAGCTTGACCATTGGCTTGAGGGTGGACAGGCGTAGACATGATCAACTTGGTGCCCCAGCGAGTACAAAAATCTCTGGTCTTCTTACTTATGAATTGTGAACCGTTGTCACATATAATCTCTGATGGCACGCCAAACCTGCTAATTATGTTTTTCTTTAAAAATGTGACTACCTCCTTGTCTCTTACCTGTACATAAGCTTCTGCCTCGATCCACTTTGAGAAATAATCGGTTAACGCCAACATGAACACTTTGCCTCTGGGAGCCTTAGGCAACTTGCCCACAATGTCCATGCCCCACTGCATGAAAGGCCAAGATGAGACTATAGGATGTAGAGGCTCAGCAGGTTGATGCATGATGTTGCTGTGTCTTTGGCAGGCATCACACTTCTGTACATATCTCATGGCATCTTGACGCATGGTTGGCCAATAATATCTTGTCTTGAGGGCCTTCGACGCTAATGCCTTTCCACTGGAATGATTCCCACATATTCCTTCGTGAATTTCTTTAAGCACCAGTTCAACTTGCTCATTATCGACACATCTCAAATAGTGTCCTGCAAAAGACTTCTTGAATAGCACATTATCTATCAAAACGAAAGTTGAAGTACGAATCTTAAAAGATCTAACATTCTTAATATCTGGTGGAATAGTTCCAAGTTGAAGGAACTCAATTACAGGTTGGGTCCAAGAAGGTTTTGCATCTTGTGCCCCAGTAGGTTGAGTAACCACTTGAGTTTCCTCAACTTGGTCTATTACTGGGTACTTAACATAAATAATGGGGATATTAGTATGCAACATTGATTTGCAAGTTAAACCCAAGTTGGCTATGGCGTCCGCTTCTGTGTTCTCCTCTCTAGGGACCTGTTCCAAAGAGAATGACAGAAATTTTGAAGCTAAAGCCTTAACATGTTGGAGATACAGAGTCATCTTGGAATGCTTCGCCATATAACTGCCATTAAAATGTTTAGCTAGCAATTGAGAGTCAACAAATACATTTATATGCGTAATATTTAAACTTAAAGTTGTAGTTAAACCCATGATTAAAGCTTCATACTCAGCTTTGTTGGGCCCTACATTTTTCAGTCAACATGTTTCCCAACTTACACCTAACAACTTGGTACTAACAACTCGAGTTGTTCTATTTACAACTTGGCTTTCTGCAGGTTGGGACGCGGTAACGCTTTTTCCTATTTTATAGGACACGTGTCGCAGGAAACAGTGATTAAGTCAATAACGTTTCCTCAGCAACGGATCTTATCTTTTCCCTCAAACAAATGGCGGATATATCTCCATGATCAACCTCTTCCCCGAGTTTGTAGGCGCATAATTCCCTTTTGTTAATTAGTTTTATTTTGAGGTATAAAAGGGGAACACACACTGTATTTTCACACACGTACAACACTAGCTTAAGCTCCCTTTTCATACGCTCTTATCATTGTAATCATCAAGAACACTTAGTAAACTTTCGGTCAAGGTAGGAGCCAAATCCTCCCGGGGTTTTATGCCGGCGAACAAGTTGTTCAAGGGCTTTCCCTAGTCAACAAACCACTTGTGTCCATTTCTATCCAACTTGATGATCATTGTACCTAGATTCATATCACTTTAGTCACTTTTCCCATCATCTAAATATAATTGTTGAAATTTGACCAAAACAATTTGGCGCCGTCTGTGGGAAACTTTGATTATTCGTGTAGAAATGGCTAATCCTTCGTCCGGCAGTCAGACTCGACCGATCCCTGTTTCCAGCTCCCCAGGCAATCCATCCATGAATGCAGAAGCTGTCAACCTAGAATTGATGACCAGCATGGCCGATATGTTGCAAAAAGTGAATGACCGGTTGAACGCCCAGGAGCATACGAATACTATGATATTCAACGCCATTGATAGTCTGCGTAAAGGGAAGCAAGCTGAGACTCAAGTATCCACTCCGTTTTCACCTTTACTTCCTAGATCTTTGTTTGGTGCAGGTACAGGACCAAGCCATGTCGGAGATATTCCTATGTCCAACACCTTGCCAGCGGAGAGCACAATTGTGACGTCCATTCCGGCCGAGCGACCAAGATTCAGCCTACCAGCTAGCCAACCTGTGCTGTCATCTTGCTACACCTATGCTACACCCCCAATGGGGCAAACAGGGAGTTTCTTTAATACTTTCGACACTTTCGCACCTCCGGTTAATAATGCTCCTCTTTTTGCAGAAAACCAACTTGTTAAGGAAATGCAAACCATTAAGGAGTTGCTTCGAAGCGTGCCTGGAGTCAACTTGTCGTAACACCAAGTCTCCCCAACTTGCTACAACGAGTCTCGTTTCGTGCCAGCAATAGCCAGTGTGGAGATCCCGAAGAAATTCTCGGTCCCTCATATGAAGAAATATGATGGGAGTACCGATCCAGCAGAGCATGTATTGTTGTATCAGGAATCAATGGATATCATAAGTATCCCTCCTATGTTTAAAGAAGCATGTTTTTGTAGGGGCTTTGGCTCAACTTTGTCAGGACCAGCCTTAAAATGGCTAACAGGACTTCCTCTAAACTCTATTTCATCTTATGCCCAACTTGTTAACATGTTCATTAACCAATTTTCATGCAACAGGGCATTCGACAAGTTGACCAGTGATCTTTATAGAATTGTGCAGCAACCTAACGAAAATCTTAAAGAGTATTTGCACAGGTTCAACAAGGAGGCAGTGACTATACCCAACTTGGACGTGTCCACAGCAACGGAGGCATTCCGCATAGGCTTGAAGAAGAATTCGTTGTTCTACAATGAGTTGGTGATGAATCCGGCGAAACAACTTGAGGAGATCAGAACCAGGGCCTTGCCTATCATCAGATTGGAAGAGGATAGCTTGGCAATGGGGATATCAACTGGGAGGACTCCTACTCCTCTATTTAAGCCCTCTGACAGACGATCGGATTCCCATCACTATAAGTCCAACAGGGGCAAACCCCCTGTTAAAACTGAACCTTCTAAAATTCATGTTGTAGATGACGATCAAGAAGGAATCTTGTGCGCCATAGGAAATCTTGGAGATAAAGCAAGATGGCCCAAGAAGAATGACCAGTCAACAACTTGGAAGGACAAGTCCAAGTGGTGCGCATTTCATGAAGATTTTGGGCACACCACCGAGAACTGTTTCGCCTTAAGGAAAGAGATTGCTCATTTATTGTCCAAAGGTCTTCTCAAGGATTTGTTGGGCAAGAAGAGGGTCAGGAGTGAATCCAAAGAACCTGATTCAGGGGAATAGTCTAGACCCGAGAAAGTTGCACCCCCTCCAGCCACCAAGGTAGTGAATGTTATTTCAGGTGGGTCTCATATTTGCGGCACAACTTACTCTGCTGCCAAGAGTCATGCCAAAAGCTCTAAGGAAGATCAATCAGAATTGCCTTCAAGACGCCGTGACTTCACAGATGGTCATATCATTTCCTTTGAAGACGAAGATAAGGATAACACGTTGGACCCTCATCATGTTGGTCTAGTTGTTCAGGTGCAGATTGCCAATTGTGTAGTCAAGCGGATTCTGATCGACGGTGGCAGCTCAGTCAACATCATCTTTACTCATGCTCTTGAAGATATGGGCATTCCTTTGTCCGAAGTTGTGAAGAATTCATCCGTACTGGTAAGGTTCAGTGGTGAGGTGAAGCAAACAGTCGGAGAGATCAAGTTGCCCATTTACCTAGAGGGTATGAATGCCATGGAGAGGTTTTGTGTGATTGAGTGCTCTTCTTCGTACAATGTCATATTGGGGAGAACTTGGATCCACAACATGAAGGCCGTGCCATCAACTTACCATCAATGCGTCAAGTTTCCAACACCTTGGGGTGTTGCCAAGTTGAAGGGAAACCAGCAAGTCTCTAAAGAGTGCTACAAGGTCAACATAAAAGCAAGTTCAGCCCCTCGGCAAGCATAGCAATTAAAGAAAAAGGCCCAGGACGTTCTTGAAGTAGTGGAGCATGATACAAAAAGCGTTCCTATTGATGCATCAAATCCTGAGGCCCAAGTGCAAGTTGGGGTAGACCTACCCTCCGAAGTTGAAGAGGAGCTGATCGAGTTCCTGAAAAGTCAGAAATGCTGTTTTGCGTGGAAGCACAAAGACATGACGGGGATAAGCAAGGATATTATTACTCACAAGTTGAACATTGACCCGACCATCCGTCCTGTCCACCAGAAAAGAAGGAAGTTTGCCCAGGAACGGAACCAGATCATAAAGGATGAAGTTGAAAGGCTACCGAAGTCCAAGATGATCAGAGAAGTTCAGTACCCCCTGGTTGGCTAACGTTGTAGTGGTGGAGAAGAAGAATGGCAAGTGGCGAGTGTGCGTGGACTTCACCGACTTGAACAAGGCCTGTCCAAAGGATCCATTCCCTCTCCCTCATATTGATTCTCTAGTTGATGAGACAGCTGGCCACGACATCTTAACATTCATGGATGCATCTTCCGGGTATCAACAAATTCAAATGGAGCCTTCAGACCAGGAAGATACAGCATTCATGACTCCAGAAGGTATATATTGTTATATTTCTATGCCATTTGGTCTTAAAAATGCAGGGGAAACTTATCAGAGGTTGGTGAACAAGATGTTCAAAGATTAACTTGGCAAGACGATGGAGGTCTACATAGACGACATGGTAGTAAAGTCCAAGCATATTGAAGATCATGTAGAGCACCTTGCTGAGGCGTTCAACATCTTGAAAGCCTTTAACATGAAGCTCAATCCGGCGAAATGCAACTTTGGTGTCAGAGCAGGTAAATTCTTGGGATATATGGTGACCAAGAGGGGAATTGAAGCGAGCCCTGAACAAATCAAAGCCACTCTCAACTTGGAATCCCCTAAGAACATCAAGGACGTACTAAGGTTAACAGGTAGAGTAGCTGCTTTGAATAGATTTATATCTAAATCATCTGATAAGTGCAGGTTATTCTACGAAGTATTAAGAAAAAACAAACTTTTTCAATGGACTGACCAACATGAAGCAGCCTTCAAACAACTTAAAGATTATTTGATGACGTCACCCCTACTTGCCAAACCCGAACGTGGTAAGCATCTTTATTTATATTTAGCTGTATCTGAAAATGCTGTTAGTGCAGTATTGGTTAAGGAAATCCAAGGTGAACAGCATCCTGTTTACTATGTAAGTAAGTCTTTATTAGACGCTGAAACAAGGTACTCTCATCTTGAAAAATTGATATTAGCCTTAACCACTGCTGCTACCAAATTACGTCATTACTTTGAAACACATTCCATAACCGTTAGAACTAATTATCCCATGAGAAATGTGTTGAGAACCCCAGAGATGTCGGGCAAGTTGGCCAAGTGGTCAGTCAAGTTGAGTACGTATGACATTTCATACGAGCCAAGAACAGCCATCAAATCGCAGGCCCCAGCCGATTTCGTAGCTGACTTCAGTCCAAGTTTGCAGCCTGAGGTAGAACTGGAAGTGCAACAACTTGAAGGTAAAACTATTCCTAGATTTTGGACATTGTTTACAGATGGAGCTTCAAATTCCAAAGGAATTGGCTTGGGAATAGTCCTAAAATCCCCTCAAGGTGATATCATACCTCAAGCTGTATCTTGTGAATTTAGTGCAACAAATAATGAAGCTGAGTATGAAGCCCTAATCATGGGTTTAACTACAGCTTTGAGTTTGAATATTACACATTTAAATGTATTTGTTGACTCTCAACTGCTAGCTAACCATTTTAATGGCAGTTATATGGCGAAGCATTCCAAGATGACCCTGTACCTCCAACATGTTAAGGCTTTAGCTTCGAAATTTCTATCATTCTCTTTAGAACAGGTCCCTAGAGAAGAAAACGCAGAAGCGGACGCCTTGGCCAACTTGGGTTCAACTTGCAAATCAATGTTGCATACTAGTATCCCCATTATTTATGTTAAGTACCCGGCAATAGACCAAGTTGAGGAAATTCAAGTGGTTACGCCACCTACTGGGGCACAAGATGCTAAGCCTTCTTGGACCCAACCTGTAATTGAGTTCCTTCAACTTGGAACTATTCCACCCGATGTTAAGAATGTTAGATCTTTTAAGATTCGTACTTCGACTTTCGTTTTGATAGATAATGTGCTATTTAAGAAGTCTTTTGCAGGACACTACTTGAGATGTATCGATAATGAGCAAGTTGGAGTGGTGCTTAAAGAAATCCATGAAGGAATATGTGGGAATCATTCTGGAGGAAAGGCATTAGCATCAAAGGCCCTCAAGACGGGATACTATTGGCCAACCATGCGTCAAGATGCCATGAGCTACATACAGAAGTGTGATGCCTACCAAAGACACAGCAACATCTTGCATCAACCTGCCGAGCCTCTACATCCTATAGTCTCATCTTGGCCTTTCATGCAGTGGGGCATGGACATTGTAGGCAAGTTGCCTAAAGCTCCCAGTGGCAAAGTATTCATGTTGGCTCTAACCGATTATTTCTCAAAATGGATCGAGGTAGAAGCTTATGTACAAGTAAGAGATAAAGAGGTAATTTCATTTTTAAAGAAAAATATCATTAGCAGGTTTGGTGTACCATCGGAGATTATATGTGACAACGGGTCACAAATCATAAGTAAGAAGACCAGGGATTTTTGTGCTAGCTGGGGCATCAAGTTAATCATGTCAACACCTGTCCACCCTCAAGCCAATGGCCAAGCTGAATCAAGCAACAAGTTGATTATCAACAACTTGAAGAAACGTCTGGATCAAAAGAAGGGAAAGTGGGTTGAAGAATTACCACTTGCGCTTTGGGCAGATAGAACCACTTCTAAAGGAGCCACAGGTAGAACTCCCTATTCTCTAGTGTACGGAGCTGAAGCTGTAATTCCAGTTGAAGTGACAATCCCCACAGCAAGGTATGGCTTATTGACTCAAGATGAAAATAACCTCTTGCTAACTCAAGATTTAGATACAATTGATGAGATCAGGGATTTAGCCAAGATAAGGATGGCAGCTTATCAGCAGCGAATTGCTAGGTCTTACAATAAAAATGTCAGAGTTAGAAGATTCCAGGTTGGTGATTTAGTTTTGAGAAAAGTATTTCAAAATACGAGAGAATTGAATGCAGGTAAACTAGCTCCCAAGTGGGAAGGCCCATATCTCATCGATGCTGAAGCTGGCAAAGGTGCGTACTGGTTGTCAACCCCAAGTGGAGACAGAATCCCTAGAAGTTGGAATGCTATCCACTTGAAACTTTATTTCATGTAAGTCCAGTTATTTATAACTAGACTCTTCAGGTACGGTTTAAATTTATGTCAAGTTCAATTATACATTTCAGTTTCTTACTCTTATTAAATCCTTACTGACTTGAGCGTCGGAGGGGCGTTAGCTATGCTAACGCCCAACCCTAACATGAATTTGTTTTGCAAGGTGCAACTTGAGCAAACGAGATAAGCCCAACATGTTGACACGCCGGTACGGTTGATACATGTTGGGACCCAAAGTTGGAGTAGGTCTAAGCATGTTGATACGCCAGTACGGCTGATACATGTTTGGACCTAGGAAGAAGAATTTCAACATGTTGACACGCCAGTACGGCTGATACATGTTGAAACTCTAGCAGGAGAGGTATAGAACTTGTTGACACGCCAGGACGGCTGATACTTGTTCTATCCCTTCAAACGATTTACCTCTGATCAAAGGTACTTATGGTTAAAAGATATTCATCTTTTCTTACGAATTAAGGTTTTGACACCTTCGCCTGGGCGCACGTTTTCACACTTATTCAAGTTGTGAACTATTGGTTGTAACATTTTCATGTTACCTACGGTTTATAACATTTACATGTTATCCAAAGAACAAACAAACGTCTCTCAGAGACATAAAATACTTTGCTAAAAAAACCGTTAAAGTGTTTTTCAAAAGATTTTTCGCAACTAAAGGACAAGTTGGGTAAGCCAACAAGTCCCTAAAAACCTAAAAAGCTTGGAGTACTAGACCAACCTAGTACCCCCAAATAAATTGTCTCGGCTCTTATGAGCCATTACAAACTAAAAAACCTTGTTTTTGGGGACACTCCCCCCATTTGTTGTACCAACAGAGGTACACAAATAAAGCAAAAATTGTTTTTTCATCCAAAATACCCAAAGTTTTAAAATGTTTTTCAAACTTCCTGGCCTGCTGCCGCCGGTGTTGCATTTTCCCCTTGACCATTCTGGGCTACCACTAGGGTGCTCAAGGTCCTATCAGTGTCTTCAACTAGAGCTTCCAAAGCTGCAGAATTCACTTCCTCTGCATCTACTGGCTCACCAACGAAATCTTCCAAAGCCCTTTTCTCTGCTTCCACATCCCACTCCAGAGCCAGCCCATTCTTGTACTCCTCCATAAGTTCAATCCTGGCTTCAAACACCTCTTTGGTGGCATTAAACGTGAAGTCTTTCTTCGCGGCATCAAATTCCTTCTCATGGGCTTCATGTTCCTTCGCTTTCTCGGCCTTGACAACTTCCAACTCCTTCTTTTCAGCTTCAAGATTTGCCTTCAACTTCTCAATCTCCTCAGCATTCTTGGTAGCTTGCTTCTTGTATTCCTCAGCTTCGTAATTATGCCTGGCTACCTTGATTTTTACAGCATCAAGCTGGTCCATGATAGGGACCATGATATCCGCAACCTAAGTAAAAGAAATGTTAGCATTCATCAAAAAAGCTTGGGCAAGGATCAGTTTTTCTCATTTTACCTTGTCAACAAAGCAGGCTATAGCATCGTTCAATTGTTTCCTCGCTGTTCCCATGTCACCAGTCTCATTCCCATCCATAGCCTCGGTTTCGGATAGCTTCCTTTTCTTCACTTCCTCCTTTTTCTTGGAAGCATTCAAATCTGAGCTAGAGGCCATAGACATTGGAGTTGGAGGTTTGTTGTCCTTCTTGGCAACTTTCTTTGCCTTAGCAGCGGCCATCAAGTCAGCGGCACTCACGTTGGATTTGGATCGTGTAGCTACAACAAGGAAATAAGGAATTGAGATAATCGAAATACTCGCGAAAAAATACAAAGATTTTTGAGGATTTAAACCTGTAGACATCTCAGGTAGAGTTGAAGGTAGATTTTCCTCTGCTTCAACCTCTGCTTCACCTCCAACCTCCTCAACGAAAAACTCGACAGGGAATGCCTTGAAGGACCTATCAGATACACCCAACTGAAGAAGCTGGTTTACGTTCGCTTGTGTCCCTTCTTGCACCGGAAACAGGTCTGACAACTTAGAAACTTCTACAAAGGAAATTTTTAAGAGTTAGCTATCCTAGTATTGAGAAGCATTTCGTAAAATAGAGGAACTATTTTCACTACCTTGAAACCTCCATTTGGAAAAAACACCTTCCTCTTGACCCAAGGTGTCCCTCCTTGCAAAGAAAAACTTATTTTTCCACCCTCTATCAGCAATGTCATGATTGGAAATCAGAATAGGCTCACCATTTTTGACCCTAAAACCAAACCTTCCTGGACCAAAACTCCTTAAATCCACAGTATAGGCCAACTCTTCTAAACCGGCGACCAAATCAGCCCTCTCTCCTAATCTAACTAGGGTTTGCAAATATCTCCACCCTTGAGGCATCAGTTGGGCATAGTTGAGTTTGGTAAAGGAAAAGAACTTCGTAATCAAGTCGGGGAAAGGGAATCGTAAGCCTATAACAAAGGGATACTCCGAGAAGCATACCCAAGTGGAAGAATAGCATTCGGAGGTCAAATCAGGGTGGGTGAAGTAGACCGTTTCGTTAAGCATGGCGTGATTCTTCTTAATAACCTCTAGGTTAGCCTTAGGCATCAGACATTTCTCATTGTCAGGATCCTTCAACAAGTTTTGGGTTACGAAACCCTTGGGCAAACCCTCGTCACTCTCAACCACGACTAACTTCTTCCGACCCATTTTTTCAACTTAAAACAAGAAATCAAAGATGAAATTGAAGAGAAGACAAAGAAACTCACCGTAAATCTCTACTTGATTTTTCGCCCCAACCATCTTCCTTGGTTCTTTCTCTTAGAAACCTCTGTGAAAGTAACATTTTTGATTTTGGTGAAAGGGAGAGTTGGAGCGAGAGACTACTTATTATTATGAAGGTTGAAGGTGGTTGGAACTCTAAAAGCGATCAAGTCTTTTTGCCTCGGGAAACTACTTAAAAACCGTCCCATCGCGTCTCTTTTAAAAAAAACCGTCGTTCTTTTCTTTCTTATTTTGGCAAACTTTTTGAATTCTTTTGTCTCTTTCTATTCTTCATTTTAAAATTCAAAAAATTTGGGGGCAATTGTTGGGCCCTACATTTTTCAGTCAACATGTTTCACAACTTACACCTAACAACTTGGTACTAACAACTCGAGTTGTTCTATTTACAACTTGGCTTTCTGCAGGTTGGGACGCGGTAACGCTTTTTCCTATTTTATAGGACACGTGTCGCAGGAAACAGTGATTAAGTCAACAACGTTTCCTCAGCAACGGATCTTATCTTTTCCCTCAAACAAATGACGGATATATCTCCATGATCAACCTCTTCCCCGAGTTTGTAGGCGCATAATCCTTTTTGTTAATTAGTTTTATTTTGAGGTATAAAAGGGGAACACACACTGTATTTTCACACACGTACAACACTAGCTTAAGCTCCCTATTTCATACGCTCTTAGCATTGTAATCTCAAGAGAATTCTTAGTAAACTTTCGGTCAAGGTAGGAGCCAAATCCTCCCGAGGTTTTATGCCGGCGAACAAGTTGTTCAAGGGCTTTCTCTAGTCAACAAACCACTTGTGTCCATTTCTATCCAACTTGATGATCATTGTACCTAGATTCATATCACTTTAGTCACTTTTCCCATCATCTAAATATAATTGTTGAAATTTGACCAAAACTAGCTTCATTATTTGTTGCACTGAATTCACAATATACATCTTGAGTATGATATCACCTTGAGGGGATTTTAGAACTATTCCCAAGCCAATTCCTTTGGAATTTGACGCTCCATCTGTAAACAGTGTCCAAAATCTAGGAATAGTTTTACCTTCAAGTTGTTGCACTTCCAGTTCCACCTCGGGCTGCAAACTTGGACTGAAGTCAGCTACGAAATCGGCTAGGGCCTGAGATTTGATGGCTGTTCTTGGCTCATACGAAATATCATACGTGCTCAACTTGACCGAGCACTTGGCCAACCTGCCTGACATCTCTGGAGTTCTCAACACATTTCTCATAGGATAATTAGTTCTAACAGTTATAGAATGTGTTTCAAAATAATGACGCAGTTTTGTGGCAGCAGTAGTTAAGGCTAATATTAATTTTTCAAGATGAGAGTACCTTGTTTCAGCGTCTAATAAAGACTTACTTACATAGTAAACTGGATGATGTTCACCTTGGATTTCCTTCACCAATACTGCACTAACAGCATTTTCAGATACAGCTAAATATAAATAAAGGTGCTCACCATGTTCTGGTTTGGCAAGTAGGGGTGACGTCACCAAATATTCTTTAAGTTGTTTAAAAGTTGCCTCATGTTGGTCAATCCATTGAAAGAGTTTATTCTTTCTTAACACTTCATAGAATAACATGCACTTATCAGATGATTTAGATATAAATCTATTCAAAGCAGCTACTCTACCTGTTAACCTTTGGACGTCTTTGATATTCTTGGGAGATTCCAAGTTGAGAATGGCTTTGATTTGTTCGGGACTTGCTTCAATTCCCCTCTTGGTCACCATATATCCCAAGAATTTACCTGCTCTAACACCAAAGTTGCACTTTGCCGGATTGAGCTTCATGTTGAAGGCTTTCAAGATGTTGAACGCCTCAGCAAGTTGTTCTACATGATCTTCAATATGCTTGGACTTTACTACCATATCATCTATGTAGACTTCCATCGTCTTGCCGAGTTGATCTTTGAACATCTTGTTCACCAGCCTCTGATAAGTTGCCCCTACATTTTTAAGACCAAATGGCATAGAAATATAACAATATATACCTTCTGGAGTCATGAATGCCGTATCTTCTTGGTCTGAGGGTTCCATTTGAATTTGTTGGTACCCGGAAGACACATCCATGAATGTTAAAATATCATGGCCAGCTGTTTCATCAACTAGAGAATCAATATGAGGAAGAGGGAATGGATCCTTCTGACAGGCCTTGTTCAAGTCGGTGAAGTCCATGCACACTCACCACTTGCCATTCTTCTTCTCTACCACTACAACGTTAGCCAACCACCTTGGATACTGAACTTCTCTGATCATCTTGGACTTCAGAAGCCTCTCAACTTCATCCTTTATGATCTGGTTCCTCTCCTGGGCAAACTTCCTTCTTTTTTGGTGGACAGGACGGATGGTTGGATCAATGTTCAACTTGTGAGTAATGATGTCCTTGCTTATCCCCGTCATGTCCTCATGCTTCCATGCGAAACAACATTTCTGACTTTTCAGGAACTCAATTAGCTCCTCCTCGACTTCGGATGGGAGGTCTACACCAATTTGTACTTGGGCCTCAGGATTTGACTCATCAACGGAAACGCCTTTTGTCTCATGCTCCACTGCTTCAAGAACATCCTGGGCCTTCTTCTTTAATTGCTATGCTTGACGAGGGACTGAACTTGCCTTCATATTGACTTTATAGCATTCTTTAGAAACTTGCTGGTTTCCCTTCAACTTGGCAACACCCCAAGGTGTTGGAAACTTGACGCACTGGAGATAAGTTGACGGTACGGCCTTCATGTTGTGGATCCAAGGTCTTCCCAAAATGACATTGTACGAGGAAGAGCATTCAATCACACAGAACCTCTCCATAGAATTCATACCCTCTAAATAGATAGGCAACTTGATTTCTCCGACTATTTGCTTCACCTCACCACTGAACCCTACCAGTACGGATGAATTCTTCACAACTTCGGACAAAGGAATGCCCATATCTTCAAGAGCATGAGTAAAGATTATGTTGACTGAGCTGCCACCTTCAATCAGAATTCGCTTGACCATACAATTAGCAATCTGCACCTGAACAACTAGACCATCATGATGAGGATCCAACGTGTTGTCCTTATCTTCATCTTCAAAGGAAATACTATGACCATCTATGAAGTCACGACGCCTTGAAGGCAATTCTGACTGATCCTCCTTAGAACTTTTGGTATGACGCTTAGCTGCGGATAAGTTGTGCCGCAAATATGGGACCCACCTAAAATAACATTCACTACCTTGGTGGCTGGAGGAGGTGCAACTTTCTCGGGTCTAGACTGCTCCCCTGAATCAGGTTCTTTGGATTCACTTCTGACCCTCTTCTTGCCCAACAAATCCTTAAGAAGACCTTGGACAATAAATGAGCAATTTCCTTCCTCAAGGCAAAACAATTCTCGGTGGTATGCCCAAAATCCTCATGAAATACGCACCACTTAGACTTGTCCTTCCAAGTTGTTGACGGGTCGTTCTTCTTGGGCCACCTTGTTTTATCTCCAAGATTTCCCATGGCGCACAGGATTCCTGCAATGTCCACAGAAAAGCAGTATTCAGAAATTTTTGGATAATCATTATCATCTCCTTCTTGATCATCATCTACAACATGAATTCTAGAAGATTCAGATTTAACAGGGGGTTTGCCCCTGTTGGACTTATAATGATGGGAATCCGATTTTCTGTCAGAGGGCTCAAATAGAGGAGTAGGAGTCCTCCCAGTTGATTTCCCCATTGCCAAACTGTCCTCTTCCAATCTGATGAAAGGCAAGGCTCTGGTTCTGATTTCTTCAAGTTGCTTCGCAGAGTCATCACCAACTCGTTGTAGAATAGAGAGCTCTTTTTCAAGCCTATACGGAACGCTTCCGTAGCTGTGGACACATCCAAGTTGGGTATAGTCACTGCCTCCTTGTTAAACATGTGCAAATACTCTTTAAGATTTTCGTTAGGCTGTTGCACAATTCTATAAAGATCACTAGTCAACTTGTCAAATGCCCTATTGCACGAAAATTGATTAATAAACATATTGACAAGTTGAGCATAAGAAGAAATAGAGTTTAGAGGGAGCCCTGTTAGCCATTTTAAGGCCGGTCCTGACAAGGTTGAGCCAAAGCCCCTGCAAAAACATGCTTCTTTAAAAATAGGGGGATACTTATGATATCCATTGATTCCTGATACAGCAATACATGCTCGGCCGGGTCAGTGCTCCCATCATACTTTTTCATATGAGGGACTGAAAATTTCTTTGGGATCTCCACACTAGCTATTGCTGGCACAAAACGGGATTCATTATAGCAAGTTGGTGAAACTTGGTGATACGGCAAGTTGACTCCAAGCACGCTTCGAAGCAACTCCTTAATGGTTTGCATTTCTTTAACAAGTTGGTTCTTTGCGAAAAGAGGAGTATTATTAAACTGAGGTGCGAAAGTATTGAAAGTATTAAAGAAACTCCCTGTTTTCCCCATTGAGGGTGTAGCATAGGTGTAGCAAGATGACAGCACAGGTTGGCTAGCTGGTAGGCTGAATCTTGGTTGCTCGATCGGAATGGTCGTCACGATTGTGCTCTCCGCCGGCAAGGTGCTGGACATAGGGATGTCTCCGAAATGGCTCGGTCCTGTACCTATACCAAACATAGATCTAGGAAGTAAAGGTGAAAATGGGGTAGATACTTGAGTTTCAGCTTGCTTCCCTTTACGTAGGCTATCAATGGCATTGAATATCATGGCGTTCGTATGCTCCTGACCGTCCAACCGATCATTCACTTTCTTCAACATATCGGCCATGTTGGACAATATCTCCAAATTGACAGCTTCCGCATTCGGAGGTGGATTGCCTTGGATGCTGGAAGTAGGAAGCGACCGACTCCTTTCAGCTTGACTGCTGGACGATAGATTGGCCATTTCTACGCAAATAATCAAAGTTTCCCACAGACGGCGCCAAATTGTTTTGGTCAAATTTCAACAAGTGTGTTTCGATGAGAAGAAAAGTGACTAAAGTGATATGAATCAAGGTACAATGATTATCAAATTGGATAGAAATGGACACAAGCTGTTTGTTAACTAGGGAAAGCCCTTGAACAACTTGTTCGCCGGCATAAAACCCCGGGAGGTTTTGGTACCTGCCTTGACCGAAAGTTTACTAAGTGTTTTTGCGATTACAAAGCTAAGAGCGTATTCAAAGGGAGCTTAAGCTAGAGTGAACGTGTGTGCAAAAAATACAGTGTTTTCCCTTTTATACCTCAATACAACGGCTAATTACAAAGAGAATAATGGGCCTAAAATCTCGGGATAGAGGTTGATCGGTTGAGATATCTTCGCCATTTCTGTTGAAGGAGGAGATAACGATTTGTTGTTGAGGAGACGTCTTTGAATCAGTCTTCACTTCCTTTGACACGTTCCCTGAAAAATAGGGTTAACGTAACTATGTTCCAACCTGCAGAATATCAAGTTGTAATAGAACAACTCAAGTTTGTTAGTACCAAGTTGTTTGATGCAAGTTGTAAACAAGTTGATTTAAAAACGTAGGGTCCAACAGTTTCTAACCGCATGCTCCCTTTAAAAAGCTAAACCGCATGCTGGAACCGCCTTTTCAAAATCTTTTGAAACCACATGCTGTTTAATTCATTTCTATATTTTTGAGATTTTACTTAGTATATAGGCTGGAAACCAAGACCTTCCCCAACAGGCACTTCTTGGAAGTGTGGGATAAGTTTGGATTACAATGCCACGTATTAGTAATTTTTATTCTTAAATCTTCATGTTTTTCCTAAGTATTCATAGTTCACTTGGGGTTTGAAGTATTTCACTTCTTAAAACCGCACCATTGCTGAACCGCATGGGTGCTCAGATAGCCTGTGATTTGTGAATACAAAAATGGATCTAACTTTTGATGTTACTCCTTGTAGGATCCTAATACCTTCCTACCAGGATAGGAAGTTAATGAGCTGGAACTAAGGAATGATGCTCTTGTAAGGGAGTTGCTGAGAAAGCTTAGGGTATCTGGGATTCTGCCCCTCTTCACTAAGAAGCAGACCTACATCATCCCCTCCTTCGTAGATCAATTCTATGCCTCTACCAGATGCGAATTCAGACAATTGGAAGATGGCCCTAAAGTCTCCTGCCTCACTGGTGAAGTAGAAGTCCTCAAAGTCTCTTTTGATTATATTGACATAAGGAGCGCCTACAATTTCAGAGTTCCCAATGCTCCTGAGTCTGTTGATCAAGTTATTCAGGATGCAGCTGCTCTAGCAACCACCAAGGTTTCATCCATTGTGGGTCAGTATAAGAAGATCCCTAGGAAAGGGTTTGGTGAATTGATGAGCCATCTGGGTTATCTGGTGGGAAAATCTGTTTGTGGAAAGACTGGCAACCACAACAACTTTACATCCCAACAATGGATGTATTGTTCTGCCATTTACAATGAGATAAAGCTGCATTGGCCAAGGATTTTATTTTGAGAAATCTGTAACAGTGTGGAGACTACCAGTCCAAGAAAAAAGGACTTGAGAAGAGATGGAGACCATTATGCAGGATTATAACCGCTCTTCTTCTGAATTTTGAACATCTTGATGAGATCAGAAGAGCTAACCCTGAGCTGATGGTGGATTTTGGAACTGAAGAATCCTTCAGATTTCTAGTATGCCATAACTTCAGGTATGCTAATGGAGATGCCCTCTACAAATCTCCTTTTGATGCTAAAATAAAAAATAAATAAAATAATAATAATAATAATAATAATAATAATAATAATAATAATAATAATTGAACATACCAAAAGTATCGAGTTGGGCCAAACGAGTAAAGCCCAATCACAGGCAGCTTTGACCATCACGTTCTTAATGAGGCTGGCCCGATCAGAACAAGGCCCAAAGCCCAAATCCTCCACGTCAGTCGACTAAGCCCAACGTCCGACCTACCTGGTCCCGACCTAACTTAGTCCGACATCACAAACCAAACTCTAATACGGGTACGACCCAATCTCTACCCGTCAGTCAGGTCGACCATTCCTTAAGCGTCGACCTCGACCTAACCATCGAGTGCCGACCTAACATATGTTGACACACGTGGGTCAAATCTTTCCATAACAGCATCCCTACAAATCAGGGACGGTTACAGGCACGTTCGCATGACCAAATAACCGCCACTATAATTACGGAGCTCATGTAGCACCACCCAACATAACGGTCTTCACCTATAAATAGTTCATCATTACCAACCGTGCAAAGGTAACTGCCATTTTGTGATTGGAATTCATTTGTTCAATACACTTTGAGCTATATACAACTGTGTTCTTACTCTCACGCCCGAGCGTCTTCGCCGGAGACACATCCGGCTAGTCGTGGGTTCTGATTTCAGGTCAAGGAGCCAGGTGACTAGTCTTGCCACGTGGAGGATTACTGATAAGCACAATTCCTGCAGCATCAGTTTGGTTCCATTGCCGGGAATCGTGCTTTAGCTTGACCTCGAAAGCTCCATCAACCTACAACAATGGTAACCCCAGACGGGCATGTAGAAGATGCTTCTGAAGAGTTCATTGAAGTGAACAACAACACCAATACAAATGCTGGAAATATCATCGTCAATAATGAAAACACGGATTTGCCTCCTCCCCCACCAAATCGCCCTCATGGTAGAGCAACGCGTTCTACCAGTGTTGTTGATGGCAGAGGATTGCCTGACACTAGGAGAGGTAAAAGGCATATGGACGGACAAGGAGCTCCACCCCCTCCTAAGCGTCCTTCTGGGCAAGTGAACATGGGAAGCAGGGCAGGTCCCTCCACCAATCCCATGAGTAAGAAAGAAATGATGTTGGAGCGAGCCCAGATTCTGGCCGATCTAATAGCTATGGAGGAGGCAGAGCAGGCCGATGTACGCTCTGAAAGAGTGGCTCCCACTCAGGTCTCTAATGGTCAACAGGCCAGGAGTGCTAGGCCAAATGAGGGTGTTGGACAGAATGGCGAGAACAGGATGGTTCAACGAGCTCCCACTATCGTTCATGTGCCGAGTAACGACCTGAGGGCTAGTCTCACCAGAAACAGGGAGCAGGAGGCTCAATCTGATTTGAGGACACAATTAACAGCCAATAGAAACAGACGCGTTTCCCCAGCACGGACACAAAGATCAGGGTCTCATAGAGACAGGAACGGGCGCAGGTCGCCCATAAGGGGAGAAAGGCGCAGGTCGCCACTTGGAGATAACAGGCGCAGGTCGCCATCCAGAGATGAGAGGCGCAGGTCGCCTCAAAGGAGTAACAGACATAGATCTCCAATCCGATCAGAAAGGGCCAATTCCCACAGAGACATGAGGAGTAGGCAGATGACTCCCCCCAGGAGTGAAGGCCAGAAGTCAAACGCTGCTCCCCCTCCAGGAGATGAAAGACCCGACGCTAGGGAATGGTTGTTGATGAAAAAGAAGTTTGAGCAATGGGAGGAGGAGAAGAAAAAGGATACTGGAAAGGTCGAACGAATTGACTTTGCTCTTCGACCTCTTTCCAAGGAGATGAGAGATAGTCGACCTCCCCCTAGCTTCAGGTTGCCCCTTCTAGAGAAGTATTCTGGGTCCACCAATGCAAGAAGTCACATAGCACACCTGGAGGCCACGATGTGTTTTGTCCCCAATGAAGACGACAATATGTGCAAAGCCCTCATAAGTACCCTCACAGGAGAAGCTTTGACGTGGTTTAATGGTTTGGCAGCTGGTAGCATAACCACTTGGACATGCTTGAGGACCAAGTTCCTAGATCGCTTCTCGACTGCTGGAGCTCGGAAAGTGACGGTGACTGATCTGAACAACTTGGTGCAAGCCAAAAATGAAAGCTCCATGAGCTACTTCACCAAGTTCAAAGAAATGGTCGACAAGATTGAAGAGGACATCACTGACAGGGAGGTGATCAATTGCTTCCGAAGTGGTATTTCCTAGGAAGACATGGATTACGAGCTCACAGTCCGAACGGTCACAACTCGACAGGAGTTGTTCGAAAAGGTGTACAATGTTGCGCTAGCTGAAGAAAGGAAAGAGAAGAAGAATGGTAAGAGTCGCAAGGTTGAGGTCGCCGATGACAAGAAGGACTCCAACAAGAATGGAGGAAACAATAAAAACGGCAAAAATAGGACAAGGGCTACAGAGAAGGTGCCCGAGGCTTTCACTCCCCTCACGGTGAGTCGAACAGAAATTATGAATGCCGTCGAACTGGCTCCTCCTGTACCAATGAACCCAGGCAACAAGTTTAGGCGGGACAACAGCAAGTACTGTGATTACCACAAGGACACAGGGCATCTCACAGAGGACTGTTTGGGATTGAAGCGTATCATACAAAGAATGGTCGACCAGGGCAGGCTCGACGCTTATGTGAAGAGGCCTCAAGCCGGAGGAGGCGAGCAGCCAGCAGGTGGATAACAGGGACCTAGGCAACCTAGATTGCACCTGGGGGTCATTACAGAGCAAGCAAGCAACACAGCCATCAAACACAAGATTTTCCAGCTCAATAAAGCCCCACATGTACCCCCAAGGAGAGAAATCAGAGATGAAGCGATCAGCTTCTACCCCCATGAACTAGCAACTAATATGGCGGCTAGGGAGCAAGTTCTCGTCATCCTAGGTCTCATAGACGGATGCACAACGATCAGACTCCTAGTCGACACGGGGGCCTGCAAGGATATATTGTTCTATAAAACTTTCAAGGAGATGGGTCTTAATGACGAGCAATTGGAAAGATATGATGGCAGGTTGGAGGGCTTCACCAACCATAGAGTTGATGCAAAAGGCAAGATAGAGCTCGACGTCGACCTAGGCCAACATCCCCTCAGGGTCGTTTCGAAGGTACAATTTATTGTAATCGATGTAAACAGTGATTATGCCGCCATACTTGGTGTTCCTGGTCAGGTCGCTCTTGGAATGGTGGCGTCGATCCCTCACCAGAGAGTCAAGTTCCCCACACCTGCTGGAGTAGGCTGCGTACAAGGCACAGCTCGAGCCTACCTGGACCATGTTCTTCGAGAAAGAAAAAAGAGAGAGCTAGAGATCGAGACGGCTGATGGTTATTTAAAGTTGTCTCAATCAGTCACCAAAACTACCCGACTGTCAACAATCACCAACGTGGAAGAGTCGACCTATCGCTCAAATGTTGAGGTCATGCTTGAGTCGACACGTCACTCTAACACCACTGAGGTCGATTCAGATGTAGTTATGGTCGACCAAGTCCTCATAGGCAACCTATGCCTCCAGCTCGACAATAACTCGGGGGCCACCACCACTACCAGCGAGGTTGCAGATAAGCTGGATGATATGATAGCAGAGGAGGCTCCACACCTGGGGGCCGAGGAGAGACAAAGGGTCAGGGAGATAATAATTGAGACTCTACAATTCAGAGATGGACCAGAGCTAGAGGCTGTGGACGAGCTAGAGTCAGTAATCACCAACCTTTCCTACCCCGACCAAAAAATTCAGATTGGAAAGCAGCTATCACCCGAGGAGCGAGCAGAAATCATTGAGCTACTCAAAGGGAGTAATGATGTCTTCGCATGGAGAGTAGAAGACATGAGGGGAATCAAGGAAGAGGTCGCTGTTCACAGGCTTGAAGTTAACCCGACCATAAAGCCTAGACCCCAAAAGTTGAGAAGTTTTGCGCACGACAAGGAAGAGGCTATAAAAACTGAGGTACAAAAACTTTTAGGTGCAGGGATAATCAAGGAGGCCACTCATACAACCTGGTTGGCCAACGTGGTCATGGTGAAGAAATCAAACGGCAAATGGCGGATGTGTGTCGACTTCACCACTCTGAACCTTGCATGCCCAAAAGACAGTTACCCTCTTCCTAGAATTGACAAACTTGTGGATTCTATTGCTGGTCACTCAACCCTCAGCTTCCTCGACGCTTACTAGGGTACCACCAAATTAAGATGCATGAGGACGACATAGCCAAGACAGCATTCCAAGCAGCTGGAGGCATCTACTGCTACAACATGATGCCATTTGGATTGAAAAATGCAGGGGCAACTTATCAAAGAATGGTGAACAAAGTCTTTGCCTCACAAATTGGTCAAAATATGGAGGCTTACGTTGACGACATGGTCATTAAAACTAAGGCCGGGAGTCACGTAGTCGACCTGAAGGAGACATTCGCCAATTTACGAGCGAACGACATGAAGCTCAACCCCAGTAAGTGTGTGTTTGGAGTGGCAGCTGGCAAGTTCCTTGGGTTTATGGTGTCACAACGAGGCATAGAAGCTAATCCGGAAAAAATCAAGGCACTAGTCGACATGAAAGCTCCCACCAGTATCAAAGAAATGCAGCGACTTAACGGTAGAGTAGCAGCTCTTGGTCGCTTCATATCTAAGTCGGCAGAGAGATCCCTCCCCTTCTTCAAAACTCTGAGGGGGACGAAAAGCTTTGAATGGACGACCGAATGTCATTCGTCGTTCCAACAATTGAAGGATTACCTCGCTACTCCACCTCTACTGAGTAGCCCAACCACTGGTGAGACCTTATTTGTGTATCTGTCTGTGGGAGACAAGTCGGTTGCAGCAGTTTTGGTCAGAGAGGATGAAGGGCTTCAAAAACCAATATACTACATTAGCAAGGCCTTATCAGATGTGGAGAGCAGATACTACAATGCTGAGAAGGTCGCTTATGCCCTAGTCGTAGCTTCAAGGAAGCTGCGAGCTTATTTTCTAGCTCACCCCATTGTAGTTCTTACAAATGCCCCCCTAAGGAAAATTTTTCACAAACCGGAGAGTTCAGGTCGACTTCTCAATTGGTCAATTGCCCTTACTGAATTTGACATTGAGTATCGACCTCGAAAGGCACTAAAGGCTCAAGCTCTAGCAGACTTCTTGGTCGAGCTTATGTTCACCAAAGAAGATGGCGAGCAGCGAGTTCCAATGGAAAAAGCTAAGAGGAAAGAGCCGAGTCCTGTGTCGCCATCGCCTCCTACCCGACGATTGTTGGAAGGTCTATTCAGATGGGTCAGCGACCAAAAATGTTAGTGGAGATGGGATTGTCTTGATCGAGCCAGAGTCTGGAACCGTGTATGAGGAATCACTAAGGTTCAAGTTTGACGCTTCCAACAACCAAGCTGAATACGAGGCCCTGATTGCAGTTGTTGAGTACGCCAAGTGTTTTGGAGCAACTAAGATCATGGCTTACTGTGATTCACAACTGATAGTCAATCAGGTCAGAGGCGAGTACGAGGTGCTTAGTGCCACGTTGATTAAATACTGCGACCTGGTGAAGGAGCTGATAAAAGATTTGGAATTCTGGGAGATTCAGAGGATTGGAAGGGAGGACAACGAACTAGCCGACCTCCTCTCGAAATTAGCCACTTCAGATGAACCACATGATGAGCCCATCTCTTTCCTCGAGAATCCAGCTTATGAGAGGGTAAAAATTCAATGCATAGATGATCCCTCAAGAAATTGGACTCATGAGAAATGTTGGATTGAAGAAATGAAGGCATATATAGAAAGTGGTGAGCTGCCAGATGACGAGAAGAAGGCTCGAGCTATCAAAAAGAAAGCTCCGAGGTATGTCATTCAAGGAGACGACCTGTTCAGAAGATCCTATACTCGACCATTACTAAAGTGCATCCACCCTCAAGAGGTCGCCCTATTGATACATGAAGTGCATAGTGGAATTTGTGGTGGACACCCGGGGGCCAGGACCCTTGCTGACAAGTTGATCACTTTGGGATACTACTGGCCGCACATGAGAGCTGATACTCATAATTTTGTTCAACAATGTGATCAATGCCAAAGGTTTGCCAATCTACCTCATATGCCTACAACCGAGCAGACTCCAGTAATTGCAGCTTGGCCATTTGACATGTGGGGTGTCGACTTGATTGGACCCTTCCCTCCCGCCCGGGGAAATTGTAAGTATGTGATCGTTGCAATAGATTACTTCACCAAATGGGTTGAGGCCAAGCCATTAGCTCGCATCACAGAGGAGAATGCTATCAACTTCATTCACGACTTCATTTGGTGTCGATTTGGGTTTCCTCGAGCCATAGTATCTGACAACGGACTGCAGTTCTCCCAAACCTTCGAAGCAGAAATGAATCGAGTAGGAATCAAGCATTGGAAATCTTCTGTCGCCTATCCTCAAGGAAACGGCCAAGCTGAGGCAGCAAATAAACTTGTTCTATCTTCGCTCAAGACAGGTCTCGTAGGTTGACGTAACAACTGGTTGGACGAACTCCCCCTTGCTCTTTGGGCAGTTCGTACAACCACTCGGGGGCCTACGGGGGAAACCCCTTTTGCTCTCACATATGGGTCAGAAGCCATGGCACCTGCTGAGCTCAGATTCCCCACTGCTAGAGTAACTTTCTTCAATCAGGAGCAAAATGATACCAACAGATTGATCGACCTGGATCTGGTCGACGAGAAGCGAGAAACAGCCTACCTCCGAATGGTCAACTACAAGCAGCGAACTAAAAGTTACCACGACAAGAAGGTCAAGGCAAGGTCATTCCAAGTTGGAGAGTATGTGTTGAGAAAGATTGAGACAACGGGGAGAAGGACCCAGCAGAACAAGCTATCTCCTAACTGGGAAGGTCCCTATGTGGTTACTCGAGTCGTCAAGGAAGGAACCTACATGATAGCTCATCCTGGAGGAGAAGAGTTGAAGCATCCTTGGCACGCCACTCACCTCATCAAATACTACTTTTAGTTTTCAGTTTCCAAGTCAATCTTGTGTTAGTGCTAGTTTCAAATTGATGTAAGCGTATTCCCTACTTCAATGAAAAGCGCAGTTCATTCCATCAAACATAGCGTTACACTAACCCCAACAAGCTCGACTCTTAGTCAGCTTCGTTTTAACAAGCTCGATTCTTAATCAGCTTTGTTCATTTAACAAGTCCGACTCCTAGTCGACTTCGTTCTAACAAACTCGACTCTTAGTCAGTTTTTTCTAATCAGCTCGATTCTTAATCAGCTTTGTTCAGTTAACAAGTCCGACTCTTAGTCGACTTCGTTCTAACAAACTCGACTCTTAGTCAGTTTGTTCTAATTAGCTCGATTCTTAATCAGCTTTGTTTATTCGACAAGTCCGATTTCTAATCGACTTCGTTCTAATTAGCTCGACCCTTGGTCAGCTTAAATAGTTTGAACAGATTAGATTTATAGTCAATCTCGTTCTAACCAAGTCTGAGGTCGACTAAGGCATCATAAAGTCAGGCCGACCTTAAACTTAGGATGACTCATTTGCCCTACTACATCTAGCTCGACACTTACATCAAAAGCATACAACATGCAATAAATAAAGTCAGCTATGATAGAGGTAAGTCTCCCAAAACGGGCTAAGACTTTGGCAAAGTTAACTTACAAAAATATTTTACCTCCCAAAAAATAGGGCCAAGGCATCCAAGACACTCTAAGCAGTTATCAAGCAAAAAAGCAAAAAATTGTTTGGAACATGTTTAATTGTACGACCATTACATATAAAGTTCAAGAGGTGGGATCACCCTCAATTTGACCACTGGTAGCCACCTGATCATCTACCATTTCTTCCTGCTGCTGGAGGCCGAGTAGTTTACCCGATTCTGAGAATCCATGCCTTGAAGTATCACCATCAAATGCCGATGAGTCAGGCTCCTCGAGTTCTGCCAGAATGGTGTTGAAGTTAACATTTTCAACAACAGGAGGTTCCCAAGGTGCAGCCTCTGCCTCTTCATCATCTTTCATTATAAGGTCCAGGTCATTATCCGTAAATGGCACCAAGGAGTGGCCTTGACGAGCGGCTGTATTATACGGATCCTCTGAGGCCCATTTGGCTAGTTGCTCGACAGAGATATCGACAGAGGGGTCCACTATTATACGTCGAGCCATATGAGCCCGACCTACTTCAAAGAACCCCCTAGCCTCTTTAGTGACGTGAGCATGTAGCTCATCACTATCTTTGTAAGCCTTGACAGCATCTTCCTTTGCAGTCTTTATAGCATCAGCGAGCTCACCCTCCCATTTACGCCTGGATGCCTCAAGCTCTTCCTGCTTCTTGGCCAAAGTGACTGGCCATTCTTCCAGCTGTTTGGTCGCCACCTCAAGATCTGCAGCCATCGCTTTTTTCTCCTCTTTAAGAGTGGCGAGCTCCTTATTAGCCTCACCAAGTTGGCCCCAAGCTTCTTCCTTGGCCTTAATCTCATTGTTCTTGACAAGCTTCAGGGCCTCATATGAGTTGTCTAAGTCAGAGTGGGCCTCCCTCAACTCTTGAGCTCCTCCTGCATCTTGGTGTTGGTCTCCTTCAATTTCCCCAGTTTGGCGTTCTCTTCCTCCAACTTTTTCAGCTCAGCGTTCTTCTTTGACAGCTTGGATTTGGCTAGCTTCTCCTGCTCCTCGGCAGCCTTCCAGTAAGTAGTGGCCAGATCAATCATGGCGAGGGACTGAAAAGACGAGTAAGAAGAAGGAGTTAAAATCTGAGAAAAAAAAGGGAAACATGGAGCAAGCGAACAAAATAAAGTTCAAAAACACAAGAAATTGCGAAAGGGTTACCTCGGAAGAAGCTAACCCAACCCTAGCTCTGCAGGCTTCTGGAGTCAGAGGTTTCTTGGTAAACTCAGCAATCAAATCCTGATCAGCACCCCTCCTGACCACAGCCTGCCCGTACTCCAGCTCGGGGTATTCCCTGGCCAAGCAATTAATCCTAGTAAACGGGACCACATCACTCAGTTCGTCAACCCTTGTTTGAATCAACTCAGTATAAGAAACTTGGACAGGGGAGGATTGGGGGCCTCTATTCTCGGTCTCCACGTGCTCGCTAGCATCGACCTGGTTAGATGGCGAGCTCACTATTGGGTGCCCGATCTTAATCTTTTTGCTTATGGGAGCAGCGTCATCATCTTCATCCTCTTCCTCTTCCACAGTAATAACGTGGGACTTCTTCTTGGAAACAGTTTGGGTCTTGGTTTTGATTTTGGATTTAGTCTTAGCTCGAGTCCTGGTACGGACGATATCCTCCTCTGGCTCCACACTTCTCTCAACACCATCCACCTCAGCAACATGGACCTCTTCCATTCCCTGAGCGACATCGCCAGCTTGGTCTCTCACCAGCTCTTCAAGGTCCTCCTCCACAGGTATAGACTTAGCAGGGTCCACATCAACAGTCTGCAAGATCTCGTGGCGAAGAATACCTTCCCTCTCTCTGTGTTCCCTAGCATTGGCTGCCCCGCAGCTTCTCTTGCTCTTCCTAACATCAACAGCTCTGTCCATATTTGCTTCTTGCTCTGGAGATAGAACTGCACCAAAGTAGAAACAGTAAAAGATTAGGTCGACGTAAATAATCTCTACATACGAGCACATAGTTCTATGTACGAATTAAACCTACGCGAGCTAATCATTCTACATACGAGCAAAATGTTCTATGTACGAATCCAACTGGCGAGTAAGCAAGCAGCGAGTTAAGACATATACCAACTAACGAGTTCAACAAACGAGCAGTTAGTCTAAGTATGAGAAGGGCATGTACTTATCAACAAAGACAGGAGGGATCGAGGGACAGTGAATGGTCCAGTTCTTACCTCCGAAGTGTTCTACCTGTTCCTTACAGTGATTAACACCTTTCTTACAATAATGGCATTCTTTCTTGAATCTGAACCGAGCTCCCTCGTGGGTGACCCAATCTGGATATCTCTGGCATCTAACTACTGGAACCATGGGTACGACATCCCCACTTTCGACCATCAATCCAGCACGGATAAAGTTATTCTTGTTGGTCCCCAGGGCATGCCAACTAATAGGCCCCCTTTTTGCAAGCTCCACCAATTTCCTGCGCAGATCATCGTGCCAATAGGGCTCCCAGTAATTCTCCTCGCTCACACCAGTTGTATCAGCACAGGGCAAGGGAAATTCCCATCCTCTTCTACTTTCTACTACAACTACATAGGAGTTCCATCCGCTGGCCTTACCAGGGAGATTGGCAAACAGTTTGGGAATCTTTGGCTTGGAGGGAGTGCTTATCCCATTATCTTTGTCGAACTTAACGTTGAAAAACTCCTTGAACACCTTCATACAGGGCTCGTATCCTAAAAACCTACAAACCATGATGAAGCAAACTAGTACCCTGCAGGTGTTGGCTCCTAGTTGAAGTGGCAGGGCATCTGTGCATTCTAAGAACTCGTTTATAAATGGGTCCAGGGGTAACCTTAAACCAGCTTCAAATTGGCCGTAATAGAAAGCCACCCTTGTGGGATCCTCCCCGTCAGTATCCTCAAGCTGACCAAAATAATCATTTCTGGTATACAAGGTGACATCTAATTCTTTCCTATCAACCTCGCAAAATTCATGTATCATACTCAAGCGAGATGGAAAATTTTGCTTCCCCCTAATTGCCTTTGGAGGAACATAACCCTGTTCATTCCTGCCCGGCACCACATTGGTCTCGAAAGCATCAACGATACGTGGGCTGGACGAGGTCGATGCATGGGCTTCACCTTGAGTCTCCATATCTGTACAAGAAGAGGGGGAAACAGGGGAATCAGTTCTACAAGAAGTCTCAGGAGTCCTAGCAGACACACTAAGGGGCGACCTAGATTCCCCCGGAAACCCAATCCTATTCCTAAGGAAAGAGGGTTTATTGGGACCTTGAATGTAAAATGTGGCAATATGATCAAGAAGTTCATGAAAAAGGTGATATGACTCAACTCTTGGGTCATTCGTTCCTAGGATACCTAAGCTATCCCCTACAGGCAAGGCCAGTTCAGTAAAGTGTAAACCCCATCGGTTTAAAATTGAAGTACACTCCTCCATGGTCATCTCTCTCCACTCTCCGTTCAAATGTTTATACACCCTACGGTTGACTTTACAGTACCCATACCAAGCTCCGGGTTCAGTACTAAAGGTCTTAGCCATGGCAGAATTGAAGAAATTACGGAAATAAAACCCTAATTCTGAAAGGCGGAGAGAAATACCTTAAATTAGCTCGAACGAAGTGGGTCTACAGATGAAGAGGGAGATTTGATTTATCCGATTGCCTTCTTCGATATTTTCGCCGGACTTCAAGGAATCAGAGACATCGAAACTTGTAAATGGGGAAGGACTCTTGAATTTATATCTTCCTGAATTGGAAAGGGCAAAAGGAAATTCAAAATTAATTTCCTAATTAAACCAGGGAAGCGGTTTCCAAGACGGATTACCAAACGTCAAAATTTTAATCATTATGGCAAAAACGGCGCTCCTTCATCTATGACCGTTCATCATCAACGTCCTGGATTGTGCCACGTCACTTTGGTCGACTAAACCTCAGAACGAGTACCGACTTGCGAGTAACAACAAATTTCCAGCAAGATTTCCTTAACTTCCTAGTCGACAAAGTCAACTTGAAAGTTGGGGGCCACTGAACATACCAAAAGTATCGAGTTGGGCCAAACGATTAAAGCCCAATCACAGGCAGCTTTGACCATCACGTTCTCAATGAGGCTGGCCCGATCAGAACAAGGCCCAAAGCCCAAATCCTCCACGTCAGTCGACTAAGCCCAACGTCCGACCTACCTGGTCCCGACCTAACTTAGTCCGACATCACAAACCAAACTCTAATACGGGTACGACCCAATCTCTACCCGTTAAGGCCTCGGGATTTGTGTTTGGATACATTTGCACCTCTGGGTATGTATGTTGGAGCCGTTTGTGCCTCGGGATTTGTGTTTGGAGGCATTTTCGCCTCGGGATTTATTTTGGAGGCATTTATACCTCGGGATTTGTGTTTGGAGGCGTTTGTGCCTCTAGATTTGGGTTTGTAGGCGTTTGTGCCTCGGGATTTGTGTTTAGAGGCGTTTGTGCCTCGGGATTTGTGTTTGGAGGCGTTTGCGCCTCGGGATTTATGTTTGGAGGCGGTTGTGCCTCGTGCTTTGTGTTTGGAGGTGATTGTGCTTTGGGATTTGTGTTTGGAGGCGTTTGCGCCTCGGGATTTGTGTTTGGAGGCGTTTGTGCCTCGTGATTTGTGTTTGGAGGCGATTGCGACTCGGGATTTGTGTTCGGAAGCGTTTATGCCTCAGGATTGGTGTTTGGAGGCGTTTGTTCCTCGGTATTTGTGTTTGGAGGCGTTTGCGCCTCAGATTTGTGTTTTGGAGGCATTTGGGCCTCGGGATTTGTGTTTAGAGGCGTTTGCGCTCGGGGTATGTGTTTGGAGGCGTTTGCACCTTGGGATTTGTGTTTGGAGGCGTTTATGCCTCGAGATTTGTGTTTGGAGGCGTTTGCGCCTCGAGGTTTGTGTTTGGAGGCATTTGCTTCTCGGGATTTGTGTTTGGAGGCCTTTTTGCCTCGCGATTTGTTTTGGAGGCGTTTGTATCTCGTGATTTGTGTTTGGAGGCATTTTTGCCTCGAGATTTGGGTTTGTAGTAGTTTGAGCCTCGGGATTTGTGTTTAGAGGCGTTTATGCCTCGGGATTTGTGTTTGGAGGCGTTTGCGCCTCGGGATTTGTGTTTGGAGGCGTTTGCGCCTCGAGATTTATGTTTGGAGGCATTTGTTCCTCGGGATTTGTGTTTGGAGGCGTTTGGGCCTCGGGATTTGTGTTTGGAGGCAATTGCGCATCGGGATTTGTGTTTGGAGGCGTTTGCGCATCGTGATTTGTGTTTGGAGGCGTTTGCGCCTCGGGATTTGTGTTTGGAGGCATTTGCACCTCGGGGTATGTGTTTGGAGGCGTTTGCACCTTGGGATTTGTGTTTGGAGGCATTTATGCCTCAGGATTTGTGTTTGGAGGCGTTTGCGCCTCAGGGTTTGTATTTGGAGGTGTTTGCACCTCGGGATTTGTGTTTGGAGGCATTTATGCCTCGGGATATGTGTGTTGGAGGCGTTTGTGCCTCGGGATTTGTGTTTGGAGGCGTTTGTGCCTCGGGATATGTGTGTTGGAGGCGTTTGTGCCTCGTGATTTGTGTTTGGAGGCGATTGCGACTCGAGATTTGTGTTTGGAAGCGTTTATGCCTCAGGATTTGTGTTTGGAGGCGTTTGTTCCTCGGTATTTGTGTTTGGAGGCATTTGCGCCTCGGATTTGTTTTTGGAGGCATTTGGGCCTCGGGATTTGTGTTTAGAGGCGTTTGCGTCGCGGGGTATGTGTTTGGAGGCGTTTGCACCTTGGGATTTGTGTTTGGAGGCGTTTATGCCTCGAGATTTGTGTTTGGAGGCATTTGCGCCTCGAGGTTTGTGTTTGGATGCGTTTGCACCTCGGGATTTGTGTTTGGAGGCATTTGCTCCTCGAGATTTGTGTTTGGAGGCGTTTGTGCCTCGTGATTTGTGTTTGGAGGCGTTTGCTCCTCGAGATTTGTGTTTGGAGGCATTTGCTCCTCGGGATTTGTGTTTGGAGGCATTTGTGCCTCGAGATTTTCGTTTGGAGGCGTTTGCGCCTCGGGATTTATGTTTGGAGGCGGTTGTGCCTCGTGCTTTGTGTTTGGAGGTGATTGTGCTTTGGGATTTGTGTTTGGAGGCATTTGCATCTCGGGATTTGTGTTTGGAGGTGTTTGTGCCTCGTGATTTGTGTTTGGAGGCGATTGCGACTCGGGATTTGTGTTCGGAAGCGTTTATGCCTCAGGATTTGTGTTTGGAGGCGTTTGTTCCTCGGTATTTGTGTTTGGAGGCGTTTGCGCCTCAGATTTGTTTTTGGAGGCATTTGGGCCTCGGGATTTGTGTTTAGAGGCGTTTGCGCTCGGGGTATGTGTTTGGAGGCGTTTGCACCTTGGGATTTGTGTTTGGAGGCGTTTATGCCTCGAGATTTGTGTTTGGAGGCGTTTGCGCCTCGAGGTTTGTGTTTGGAGGCATTTGCTTCTCGGGATTTGTGTTTGGAGGCCTTTTTGCCTCGCGATTTGTTTTGGAGGCGTTTGTACCTCGTGATTTGTGTTTGGAGGCATTTGTGCCTTGAGATTTGGGTTTGTAGTAGTTTGTGCCTCGGGATTTGTGTTTAGAGGCGTTTATGCCTCGGGATTTGTGTTTGGAGGCGTTTGCGCCTCGGGATTTATGTTTGGAGGCGTTTGCGCCTCGAGATTTATGTTTGGAGGCATTTGTTCCTCGGGATTTGTGTTTGGAGGCGTTTGGGCCTCGGGATTTGTGTTTGGAGGCAATTGCGCATCGGGATTTGTGTTTGGAGGCGTTTGCGCATCGTGATTTGTGTTTGGAGGCGTTTGCGCCTCGGGATTTGTGTTTGGAGGCATTTGCACCTCGGGGTAAGTGTTTGGAGGCGTTTTCACCTTGGGATTTGTGTTTGGAGGCATTTATGCCTCAGGATTTGTGTTTGGAGGCATTTGCGCCTCAGGGTTTGTATTTGGAGGCGTTTGCACCTCGGGATTTGTGTTTGGAGGCATTTGTGCCTCGGGATATGTGTGTTGGAGGCGTTTGTGCCTCGAGATTTGTGTATGGAGGCGTTTGTGCCTCGGGATATGTGTGTTGGAGGCGTTTGTGCCTCGTGATTTGTGTTTAGAGGCTATTGCGACTCGAAATTTGTGTTTGGAAGCGTTTATGCCTCAGGATTTGTGTTTGGAGGCGTTTGTTCCTCGGTATTTGTGTTTGGAGGCATTTGCGCCTCGGATTTGTTTTTGGAGGCATTTGGGCCTCGGGATTTGTGTTTAGAGGCATTTGCATCGCGGGGTATGTGTTTGGAGGAGTTTGCACCTTGGGATTTGTGTTTGGAGGCATTTATGCCTCGAGATTTATGTTTGGAGTCGTTTGCGCCTCGAGGTTTATGTTTGGATGCGTTTGCACCTCGGGATTTGTGTTTGGAGGCATTTGCTCCTCGAGATTTGTGTTTGGAGGCGTTTGTGCCTCGTGATTTGTGTTTGGAGGCGTTTGCTCCTCGAGATTTGTGTTTGGAGGCATTTGCTCCTCGGGATTTGTGTTTGGAGGCATTTGTGCCTTGGGATTTTCGTTTGGAGGCGTTTGCGTCTCGGGATTTGTGTTTGGAGGCATTTGCGCCTCAGGGTTTGTGTTTAGAGGTCTTTGCGCCTCTGGGTTTGTGTATGGAGGCATTTGTGCCTCGTGTTTTGTGTTTGGGGGCAATTGTACCTCGTGATTTGTGTTTGGAGGCGTTTGTGCCTCGAAATTTGTGTTTGGAAGTGTTTATGCCTCAGGATTTGTGTTTGGAGGCGTTTGTTCCTCGGTATTTGTGTTTGGAGGCATTTGCGCCTCAGATTTGTTTTTGGAGGCATTTGGGCCTCGGGATTTGTGTTTAGAGGCGTTTGCGTCGTGGGGTATGTGTTTGGAGGCGTTTGCACCTTGGGATTTGTGTTTGGAGGCGTTTATGCCTCGAGATTTGTGTTTGGAGGCGTTTGCGCCTCGAGGTTTGTGTTTGGATGCGTTTGTACCTCGGGATTTGTGTTTGGAGGCATTTGCTCCTCGAGATTTGTGCTTGGAGGCATTTGTGCCTCGTGATTTGTGTTTGGAGGCGTTTGCTCCTCGAGATTTGTGTTTGGAGGCATTTGCTCCTCGGGATTTGTGTTTGGAGGCATTTGTGCATCGAGATTTTCGTTTGGAGGCGTTTGCGCCTCGGGATTTGTGTTTGGAGGCATTTGCGCCTCAGGGTTTGTGTTTAGAGGTCTTTGCGCCTCTGGGTTTGTGTATGGAGGCATTTGTGCCTCGTGTTTTGTGTTTGGAGGCAATTGTACCTCGTGATTTGTGTATGGAGGCGTTTACGCCTCGAGATTTATGTTTGGAGGCATTTGCTCCTCGAGATTTGTGTTTGGAGGCATTTGTTACTCGGGATTTGTGTTTGGAGGCGTTTGGGCCTCGAGATTTGTGTTTGGAGGCAATTGCGCATCGGGATTTGTGTTTGGAGGCGTTTGCGCATCGTGATTAGTGTTTGGAGGCGTTTGCACCTCGGGATTTGTGTTTGGAGGCGTTTCCACATCGGGATTTGTGTTTGGAGGCGTTTGTGTCTCGAGATTTGTGTTTGGAGGCGTTTACGCCTCGAGATTTGTGTTTGGAGGCATTTGCTCCTCGGGAATTGTGTTTGGATGCGTTTGTGCCTCGGGATTTGTGTTTGTAGGCGTTTGCGCATCGAGATTTGTGTTTGGAGGCGTTTGCGCATCGTGATTAGTGTTTGGAGGCGTTTGAGCCTCGGGATTTGTGTTTGGAGGCGTTTGCTCCTCGGGATTTGTGTTTGGATGCGTTTGTGCCTCGGGATTTGTGTTTGGAGGCGTTTGCGCATCGGGATTTGTGTTTGGAGGTGTTTGCGCATCGTGATTAGTGTTTGGAGGCGTTTGAGCCTCGGGATTTGTGTTTGGAGGCGTTTGTGCCTTGGGATTTGTGTTTGGAGGCGTTTGCACTTCGGGATTTGTGTTTGGAGGCGTTTGTGCCTCGAGATTTGTGTTTTGGAGGCGTTTGTGCCTCGGGATTTGTGTTTGGAGGTGTTTGTGCCTCGAAAATTTTTTGAGGCATTTGTGCCTCGGGATTTGTGTTTGGAGGCGTTTGAGCCTCGAGATTTGTGTTTGGAGGTGTTTGTGCCTCGAGATTTATGTTTGGAGGAGTTCGCTCCTCGGGATTTGTGTTTGGAGGCGTTTGTGCCTCGGGCCTCGGGATTTGTGTTTTGGAGGCATTTGTGCCTCGGGATTTGTGTTTGGAGGCGTTTGTGCCTCGGGATTTGTGTTTTGGAGGCGTTTGTGCCTCGGGATTTGTGTATTGGAGGTGTTTGTGCCTCAAATTTTTTTTTGGAGGCATTTGTGCCTCGGGATTTGTGTTTGGAGGCGTTTGAGCCTCGAGATTTGTGTTTGGAGGTGTTTGTGCCTCGGGATTTCTGTTCAGAGGAGTTTGCTCCTTGGGATTTGTGTTTGGAGGCATTTGTGCCTCGGGATTTGTGTTTGGAGGCGTTTGTGAGTCGTGATTTGTGTTTGGAGGCGTTTGGGCCTCGAGATTTGTGTTTGGAGTCGTTTGTGCCTCGAGGTTTGTGTTTAAAGGAGTTTGTGCCTCGAGATTTGTGTTTGGAGGCATTTACGCCTTGGTATTTGTGTTTGGAGGCGTTTGCGCCTCGAGATTTGTGTTTGGTGGCATTAAGGCCTCAGGATTTGTGTTTGGATGCATTTGCACCTCGGGGTATGTGTTTGGAGGCGTTTGCACCATGGGATTTGTGTTTGGAGGCGTTTATGCCTCGGGATTTATGTTTGGTGGCGTTTGCGCCTCAGGGTTTGTGTTTGGAGGCGTTTGCAACTCGAGATTTGTGTTTGGAGGTGTTTGTGCCTCGGGATTTGTGTTTCGAGGCGTTTGCGTCTCGGGGTTTATGTTTAAAGGCGTTTGTGCCTCGAGGCGTTTGCACCTCGGGATTTGTGTTTGGAGGCGTTTATGCCTCGGGATTTGTGTTTTGGAGGCGTTTGTGCCTCGGGATTTGTGTTTGGAGGTGTTTGTGCCTCGAAAAATTTTTGGAGGCATTTGTGCCTCGGGATTTGTGTTTGGAGGCGTTTGAGCCTCGAGATTTGTGTTTGGAGGTGTTTGTGCCTCGAGATTTATGTTTGGAGGAGTTCGCTCCTCGGGATTTGTGTTTGGAGGCGTTTGTGCCTCGGGCCTCGGGATTTGTGTTTTGGAGGCGTTTGTGCCTCGGGATTTGTGTTTGGAGGCGTTTGTGCCTCGGGATTTGTGTTTTGGAGGCGTTTGTGCCTCGGGATTTGTGTTTGGAGGTGTTTGTGCCTCAAAAATTTTTTGGAGGCATTTGTGCCTCGGGATTTGTGTTTGGAGGCGATTGAGCCTCGAGATTTGTGTTTGGAGGTGTTTGTGCCTCGGGATTTGTGTTTGGAGGTGTTTGTGCCTCGGGATTTGTGTTTGGAGGAGTTTGCTCCTCGAGATTTGTGTTTGGAGGCGTTTGTGCCTCGGGATTTGTGTTTGGAGGCGTTTGTGAGTCGTGATTTGTGTTTGGAGGCGTTTGGGCCTCGAGATTTGTGTTTGGAGTCGTTTGCGCCTCGAGGTTTGTGTTTAAAGGAGTTTGTGCCTCGAGATTTGTGTTTGGAGGCATTTACGCCTTGGTATTTGTGTTTGGAGGCGTTTGCGCCTCGAGATTTGTGTTTGGAGGCATTAAGGCCTCGGGATTTGTGTTTGGATGCATTTGCACCTCGGGGTATGTGTTTGGAGGCGTTTGCACCATGGGATTTGTGTTTGGAGGCGTTTATGCCTCGGGATTTATGTTTGGTGGCGTTTGCGCCTCAGGGTTTGTATTTGGAGGCGTTTGCAACTCGAGATTTGTGTTTGGAGGTGTTTGTGCCTCGGGATTTGTGTTTCGAGGCGTTTGCGTCTCGGGGTTTATCTTTAAAGGCGTTTGTGCCTCGAGATTTGTGTTTGGAGGCATTTACGCCTCGGTATTTGTGTTTGGAGGCATTTGCTCCTCGAGATTTGTGTTAGGAGGCATTTTGGCCTCGGGATTTGTGTTTAGAGGCGTTTGCGCCGCGGGGGTATGTGTTTGGAGGCGTTTGCACCTCGAGATTTGTGTTTGGTGGCATTTATGCTTCGAGATTTGTATTTGGATGCGTTTGTGCCTCGAGGTTTGTGTTTAGAGGCATTTGCGCCTCGAGGTTTGTGTTTAAAGGCGTTTGTGCCTCGAGATTTGTGTTTGGAGGCATTTACGCCTCGATATTTGTGTTTTGAGGTGTTTGCGCCTCGAGATTTGTGTTTGGAGGCGTTAAGGCCTCGGGATTTGTGTTTGGAGACATTTGCACCTCGGGGTATGTATGTTGGAGGCATTTGTGCCTCGGGATTTGTGTTTGGAGGCGTTTTTGCCTCGGGATTTATTTTGGAGGCATTTATACCTCGGGATTTGTGTTTGGAGGCGTTTGTGCCTCTAGATTTGGGTTTGTAGGCGTTTGTGCCTCGGGATTTGTGTTTAGAGGCGTTTGTGCCTCGGGATTTGTGTTTGGAGGCGTTTGCGCCTCGAGATTTATGTTTGGAGGCGGTTGTGCCTCGTGCTTTGTGTTTGGAGGTGATTGTGCTTTGGGATTTGTGTTTGGAGGCATTTGCGCCTCGGGATTTGTGTTTGGAGGCATTTGTGCCTCGTGATTTGTGTTTGGAGGCGATTGCCACTCGAGATTTGTGTTCGGAAGCGTTTATGCCTCGGGATTTGTGTTTGGAGGCGTTTGTTCCTCGGTATTTGTGTTTAGAGGCGTTTGCGCTCGGGGTATACGTTTGGAGGCATTTGCACCTTGGGATTTGTTTTTGGAGGCGTTTATGCCTCGAGATTTGTGTTTGGAGGCGTTTGCGCCTCGAGGTTTGTGTTTGGAGGTATTTGCTTCTCGGGATTTGTGTTTGGAGGTGTTTTTGCCTCGCGATTTGTTTTGGAGGCGTTTGTACCTCGTGATTTGTGTTTGGAGGCATTTGTGCCTCGAGATTTGGGTTTGTAGTAGTTTGTGCCTCGGGATTTGTGTTTAGAGGAGTTTATGCCTCGGGATTTGTGTTTGGAGGCGTTTGCGCCTCGGGATTTATGTTTGGAGGCGTTTGCGCCTCGAGATTTGTGTTTGGAGGCATTTGTTCCTCGGGATTTGTGTTTGGAGGCATTTAGGCCTCGGGATTTGTGTTTGGAGGCAATTGCGCATCGGGATTTGTGTTTGGAGGCGTTTGCGCATCGTGATTTGTGTTTGGAGGCATTTGCGCCTCGGGATTTGTGTTTGGAGGCATTTGCACCTCGGGGTATGTGTTTGGAGGCGTTTGCACCTTGGGATTTGTGTTTGGAGGCATTTATGCCTCAGGATTTGTGTTTGGAGGCGTTTGCGCCTCAGGGTTTGTATTTGGAGGCGTTTGCACCTCGGGATTTGTGTTTGGAGGCGTTTGTGCCTCGGGATATGTGTGTTGGAGGCGTTTGTGCCTCGGGATTTGTGTTTGGAGGCGTTTGTGCCTCGAGATATGTGTGTTGGAGGCGTTTGTGCCTCGTGATTTGTGTTTGGAGGCGATTGCGACTCGAGATTTGTGTTTGGAAGCGTTTATGCCTCAGGATTTGTGTTTGGAGGCGTTTGTTCCTCGGTATTTGTGTTTGGAGGCATTTGCGCCTCGGATTTGTTTTTGGAGGCATTTGGGCCTCGGGATTTGTGTTTAGAGGCGTTTGCGTCGCGGGGTATGTGTTTGGAGGCGTTTGCACCTTGGGATTTGTGTTTGGAGGCGTTTATGCCTCGAGATTTGTGTTTGGAGGCGTTTGCGCCTCGAGGTTTATGTTTGGATGCGTTTGCACCTCGGGATTTGTGTTTGGAGGCATTTGCTCCTCGAGATTTGTGTTTGGAGGCGTTTGTGCCTCGTGATTTGTGTTTGGAGGCATTTGCTCCTCGAGATTTGTGTTTGGAGGCATTTGCTCCTCGGGATTTGTGTTTGGAGGCATTTGTGCCTCGGGATTTTCGTTTGGAGGCGTTTGCGCCTCGGGATTTGTGTTTGGAGGCATTTGCGCCTCAGGGTTTGTGTTTAGAGGTCTTTGCGCCTCTGGGTTTGTGTATGGAGGCATTTGTGCCTCGTGTTTTGTGTTTGGAGGCAATTGTACCTCGTGATTTGTGTTTGGAGGCGCTTGCGCCTCGAGATTTGTGTTTGGAGGCATTTGCTCCTCGAGATTTGTGTTTGGAGGCATTTGTTCCTCGGGATTTGTGTTTGGAGGCGTTTGGGCCTCGGGATTTGAGTTTGGAGGCAATTGCGCATCGGGATTTGTGTTTGGAGGCGTTTGCGCATCGTGATTAGTGTTTGGAGGCGTTTGCGCCTCGGGATTTGTGTTTGGAGGCGTTTCCGCATTGGGATTTGTGTTTGGAGGCATTTGTGTCTCGAGATTTGTGTTTGGAGGCGTTTACGCCTCGAGATTTGTGTTTGGAGGCGTTTGCTCCTCGGGAATTGTGTTTGGATGTGTTTGTGCCTCGGGATTTGTGTTTGTAGGCGTTTGCGCATCGGGATTTGTGTTTGGAGGCGTTTGCGCATCGTGATTAGTGTTTGGAGGCGTTTGAGCCTCGGGATTTGTGTTTGGAGGCGTTTGTGCCTTGGGATTTGTGTTTGGAGGCGTTTGCACCTCGGGATTTGTGTTTGGAGGCGTTTGTGCCTCGGGATTTGTGTTTTGGAGGCGTTTGTGCCTCGGGATTTGTGTTTGGAGGTGTTTGTGCCTCGAAATTTTTTTGGAGGCATTTGTGCCTCGGGATTTGTGTTTGGAGGCGTTTGAGCCTTGAGATTTGTGTTTGGAGGTGTTTGTGCCTCGGGATTTGTGTTTGGAGGAGTTTGCTCCTCGGGGTTTGTGTTTGGAGGCATTTGTGCCTCGAGATTTGTGTTTGGAGGCATTTGTGAGTCGGGATTTGTGTTTGGAGGCGTTTGCGCCTCAGATTTGTTTTTGGAGGCATTTGGGCCTCGGGATTTGTGTTTAGAGGCGTTTGCGCCTCAGATTTGTTTTTGGAGGCGTTTGCACCTTGGGATTTGTGTTTGGAGGCGTTTATGCCTCGAGATTTGTGTTTGGAGGCGTTTGCGCCTCGAGGTTTGTGTTTAGAGGCATTTGCTTCTCGGGATTTGTGTTTGGAGGCATTTTTGCCTCGCGATTTGTTTTGGAGGCGTTTGTACCTCGTGATTTGTGTTTGGAGGCATTTGTGCCTCGAGATTTGGGTTAGTAGTACTTTATGCCTCGGGATTTGTGTTTAGAGGCGTTTATGCCTCGGGATTTGTGTTTGGAGGCGTTTGGGCCTCGGGTTTTATATTTGGAGGCGTTTGCGCCTCGAGATTTGTGTTTGGAGGCATTTGTTCCTCGGGATTTGTGTTTGGAGGCGTTTGGGCCTCGGGATTTGTGTTTGGAGGCAATTGCGCATCGGGATTTGTGTTTGGAGGCGTTTGCGCATCGTGATTTGTGTTTGGAGGCGTTTGCGCCTCGGGATTTGTGTTTGGAGGCATTTGCACCTCGGGATTTGTGTTTGGAGGCGTTTGCACCTCGGGATTTGTGTTTGGAGGCGTTTGCGCCTCAGGATTTGTGTTTGGAGGCGTTTGCGCCTCGGGGTTTGTGTTTGGAGGCGTTTGCACCTCGGGATTTGTGTTTGGAGGCGTTTATGCCTCGGGATTTGTGTTTGGAGGCGTTTGTGCCTCGGGATTTGTGTTTGGAGGCGTTTGTGCCTCGGGATTTGTGTTTGGAGGCGTTTGTGCCTCGGGATTTGTGTTTGGAGGCATTTGCTCCTCGAGATTTGTGTTTGGAGGCGTTTGTGCCTCGTGATTTGTGTTTGGAGGCGTTTGCTCCTCGAGATTTGTGTTTGGAGGCATTTGCTCCTCGGGATTTGTGTTTGGAGGCATTTGTGCCTCGGGATTTTCGTTTGGAGGCGTTTGCGCCTCGGGATTTGTGTTTGGAGGCATTTGCGCCTCGGGGTTTGTGTTTAGAGGTCTTTGCGCCTCAGAGTTTGTGTTTAGAGGCATTTGTGCCTCGTGTTTTGTGTTTGGAGGCAATTGTACCTCGTGATTTGTGTTTGGAGGCGTTTGTGCCTCGAGATTTGTGTTTGGAGGCATTTGCTCCTCGAGATTTGTGTTTGGAGGCATTTGTTCCTCGGGATTTGTGTTTGGAGGCGTTTGGGTCTCGGGATTTGTGTTTGGAGGCAATTGCGCATCGGGATTTGTGTTTGGAGGCGTTTGCGCATCGTGATTAGTGTTTGGAGGCGTTTGCGCCTCGGGATTTGTGTTTGGAGGCGTTTCCGCATCAGGATTTGTGTTTGGAGGCGTTTGTGTCTCGAGATTTGTGTTTGGAGGCGTTTACGCCTCGAGATTTGTGTTTGGAGGCGTTTGCTCCTCGGGATTTGTGTTTGGAGGCGTTTGTGCCTCGGGATTTGTGTTTGGAGGCGTTTGCGCATCGGGATTTGTGTTTGGAGGCGTTTGCGCATCGTGATTAGTGTTTGGAGGCGTTTGAGCCTCGGGATTTGTGTTTGGAGGCGTTTGTGCCTCGGGATTTGTGTTTGGAGGCGTTTGCACCTCGGGATTTGTGTTTGGAGGCGTTTGTGCCTCGGGATTTGTGTTTGGAGGCGTTTGTGCCTCGGGATTTGTGTTTGGAGGCGTTTGTGCCTCGAGATTTGTGTTTGGAGGCATTTGTGCCTCGGGATTTGTGTTTGGAGGCGTTTGAGCCTCGAGATTTGTGTTTGGAGGCGTTTGTGCCTCGGGATTTGTGTTTGGAGGTGTTTGCTCCTCGGGATTTGTGTTTGGAGGCATTTGTGCCTCGAGATTTGTGTTTGGAGGCATTTGTGAGTCGGGATTTGTGTTTGGAGGCGTTTGCGCCTCAGATTTGTTTTTGGAGGCATTTGGGCCTCGGGATTTGTGTTTAGAGGCGTTTGCGCTCGGGGTATGTGTTTGGAGGCGTTTGCACCTTGGGATTTGTGTTTGGAGGCGTTTATGCCTCGAGATTTGTGTTTGGAGGCGTTTGCGCCTCGAGGTTTGTGTTTGGAGGCATTTGTGAGTCGGGATTTGTGTTTGGAGGCATTTTTGCCTCGCGATTTGTTTTGGAGGCGTTTGTACCTCGTGATTTGTGTTTGGAGGCATTTGTGCCTCGAGATTTGGGTTAGTAGTACTTTATGCCTCGGGATTTGTGTTTAGAGGCGTTTATGCCTCGGGATTTGTGTTTGGAGGCGTTTGGGCCTCGGGTTTTATATTTGGAGGCGTTTGCGCCTCGAGATTTGTGTTTGGAGGCATTTGTTCCTCGGGATTTGTGTTTGGAGGCGTTTGGGCCTCGGGATTTGTGTTTGGAGGCAATTGCGCATCGGGATTTGTGTTTGGAGGCGTTTGCGCATCGTGATTTGTGTTTGGAGGCGTTTGCGCCTCGGGATTTGTGTTTGGAGGCATTTGCACCTCGGGGTATGTGTTTGGAGGCGTTTGCACCTTGGGATTTGAGTTTGGAGGCATTTATGCCTCAGGATTTGTGTTTGGAGGCGTTTGCGCCTCAGGGTTTGTATTTGGAGGTGTTTGCACCTCGGGATTTGTGTTTGGAGGCGTTTATGCCTCGGGATATGTGTGTTGGAGGCGTTTGTGCCTCGGGATTTGTGTTTGGAGGCGTTTGTGCCTCGGGATATGTGTGTTGGAGGCGTTTGTGCCTCGTGATTTGTGTTTGGAGGCGATTGTGACTCGAGATTTGTGTTTGGAAGCGTTTATGCCTCGGGATTTGTGTTTGGAGGCATTTGCTCCTCGAGATTTGTGCTTGGAGGCGTTTGTGCCTCGTGATTTGTGTTTGGAGGCGTTTGCTCCTCGAGATTTGTGTTTGGAGGCATTTGCTCCTCGGGATTTGTATTTGGAGGCATTTGTGACTCGAGATTTGTGTTTAGAGGCGTTTGTGCCTCGGGATTTTCGTTTGGAGGCGTTTGCGCCTCGGGATTTGTGTTTGGAGGCATTTGCGCCTCAGAGTTTGTGTTTAGAGGCATTTGTGCCTCGTGTTTTGTGTTTGGAGGCAATTGTACCTCGTGATTTGTGTTTGGAGGCGTTTGTGCCTCGAGATTTGTGTTTGGAGGCATTTGCTCCTCGAGATTTGTGTTTGGAGGCATTTGTGCCTCGGGATTTGTGTTTGGAGGCGTTTGCGCCTCGAGATTTGTGTTTGGAGGCAATTGCGCATCGGGATTTGTGTTTGGAGGCGTTTGCGCATCGTGATTAGTGTTTGGAGGCGTTTGCGCCTCGGGATTTGTGTTTGGAGGCGTTTCCGTATCGGGATTTGTGTTTGGAGGCGTTTGTGTCTCGAGATTTGTGTATTGAGGCGTTTATGCCTCGGGATTTGTGTTTGGAGGCATTTACTCCTCGAGATTTGTGTTTGGAGGCATTTGTTCCTCGGGAATATTGTTTGGATGCGTTTGTGCCTCGGGATTTGTGTTTGTAGGCGTTTGTGCATCGGGATTTGTGTTTTTAGGCGTTTGCGCATCGTGATTAGTGTTTGGAGGCGTTTGAGCCTCGGGATTTGTGTTTGGATGCGTTTGTGCCTCGGGATTTGTGTTTGTAGGCGTTTGTGCATCGGGATTTGTGTTTGGAGGCGTTTGCGCATCGTGATTAGTGTTTGGAGGCGTTTGAGCCTCGGGATTTGTGTTTGGAGGCGTTTGTGCCTCGGGATTTGTGTTTGGAGGCGTTTGTGCCTCGGGGTTTGTGTTAGGATGCGTTTGGACCTCGAGATTTATGTTTGGAGTCGTTTGTGCCTCGGGATTTGTGTTTGGAGGTGTTTGTGCCTCGAAATTTGTGTTTAGATGCGTTTGTGAATCGAGATTTGTGTTTGGAGGCATTTGCGCCTCGGGGTTTGTGTTTGGAGGTGTTTGTGCCTCGAGATTTGTGTTTGGAAGCGTTTGCCTCGAGATTTGTGTGTTGGAGGCGTTTGTGCCTCGGGATTTGTGTTTGGAGGCATTTGTGCCTCGGGATTTGTGTTTGGAGGCGTTTGTGCCTCGGGATTTGTGTTTTGGAGGCGTTTGTGCCTCGGGATTTGTGTTTGGAGGCGTTTGTGCCTCGGGATTTTTGATTTGGAGGCATTTGTGCATCGTGATTTGTGTTTGGAGGCGTTTGCGCCTCGAGATTTGTGTTTGGAGGCATTTGCGCCTCGGGGTTTGTGTTTGGAGGCGTTTGCACCTCGGGATTTGTGTTTGGAGGCATTTGTGCCTCGGGATTTGTGTTTGGAGGCGTTTGTGCCTCGGGATTTGTGTTTGGAGGCGTTTGCACCTCGGGATTTGTGTTTGGAGGCGTTTGTGCCTCGGGATTTGTGTTTGGAGGCGTTTGTGCCTCGGGATTTTTGTTTGGAGGGTTTGCGCCTCGGGGTTTGTGTGGAGGCATTTGCGCCTCGAGATTTGTGTTTGGAGGCGTTTGTGCCTCGGGATTTGTGTTTGGAGGCGTTTGTGCCTCGGGATTTGTGTTTGGAGGCATTTGCACCTCGGGATTTGTGTTTGGAGGCGTTTGTGCCTCGGGATTTGTGTTTGGAGGCGTTTGTGCTGCGAGATTTGTGTTTGGAGGCGTTTGCTTCTCGGGATTTGTGTTTGGAGGCGTTTATGCCTCGAAATTTGTGTGTTGGAGGCGTTTGTGCCTCGGGATTTGTGTTTGGAGGCATTTGCACCTCGGGGTTTGTGTTTGGAGGCATTTGCGCCTCAGGATTTGTGTTTGGAGGCATTTGTGCCTCGTGATTTGTGTTTGGAGGCGTTTGCGCCTCGGGATTTGTGTTTGGAGGCGTTTGTGCCTCGAGATTTGTGTTTGGAGGCATTTGTGCCTCGAGATTTGTGTTTGGAGGCATTTGTGCCTTGAGATTTGTGTTTGGAGGCATTTGTGCCTCGGGATTTGTGTTTGGAGGCATTTGCGCATCGGGATTTTTGTTTGGAGGCGTTTGCGCATCGTGATTGTGTTTGGAGGCGTTTGCGCCTCGGGATTTGTGTTTGGAGGCAGGCTCGAGATTTGTGTTTGGAGGATTTGTGCTCTGGAGGCATTTGAGGCCTCAGGCCCTGGGATTTGCAGGTTTGGAGGCGTTTGTGCCTCGGGATTTGTGTTAGGAGGCATTTGCGCCTCGTGATTTGTTTTTGGAGGCGTTTGTGCCTTGGGATTTGTGTTTGGAGGCGTTTGCGCCTCGAGATTTATGTTTGGAGGCATTTGTGCCTTGGAAATTGTGTTTGGAGGCGTTTGTGCCTCGGGATTTGTGTTTGGAGGCGTTTGCGCCTCGGGATTTGTGTTTGGAGGCGTTTGTGCCTCGGGATTTGTGTTTGGAGGCGTTTATGCCTCGGGATTTGTGTTTGGAGGCGTTTGCGCCTCGGGATTTGTGTTTAGAGGCATTTGTGCCTCGAGATTTGTATTTGTAGGCGTTTGCTCCTCGGGATTTGTGTTTGGAGGCGTTTGCGCGTCGTGATTTGTGTTTGGAGCCGTTTGTGCCTCGGGATTTGTGTTTGGAGGCGTTTATGGCTCGGGATGTCTGTTTGGAGGCAATTCTGGCTCGGGATTTGTGTTTGGAGGCATTTGCGCCTCGAGATTTTTTTTGGAGGCATTTGTGCCTCGAGATTTGTGTTAGAGGCGTTTGTGCCTCGGGATTTATATTTGGAGGCATTTGCGCCTCGGATTTTGTGTTTGGAGGCGTTTGTGCCCTAGATTTGTGTTTGGAGGCATTTGTGCTTCGAGATTTGTGTTTGAAGGCATTTGTGCCTCGGGATTTGTGTTTGGAGGCGTTTGATGGCCTGTGGTCATTTGGAGGCGCTTGTGCCTCGAGTTGTGTTTGGAGGCGTTTGTGCCTCGGGAATTTGTTTTGGAGGCGTTTTGTGCCTCGGGATTTGTGTTTGGAGGCATTTGTGCCTCGAAAATTTGTGCTGGAGGCATTTGTGCCTGGGGATTTGTGTTGGAGGCGTTTGCACCTCGAGGATTTGTGTTTGGAGGCGTTTGTGCCTGTCGGATATATGTGTTGGAGCGTTTGTGCCTCGGAATTTGTGTTTGGAGGCAATTGCTCATGGGATTATGTGTTTGGAGGGCGTTCTGGCATCGTGATTTGTGCCTGCGTGATTTGTGTTTAGGCGTTTGAGCCTCGGGATTTGTCATTGGAGGCATTATGCGCCTGGATTTTATGTGTTTGGAGCGTTGCACCTTGGGATTTGTGTTTGGAGGCATATGCCTGGGTTTGTTTGGAAGCATTTGCGCCTCGGGGATTTATGTTTGGAGCGTTGTGTGCCTCGAGGTTTATGTTTGGAGGCATTTGTGCCTCGGGATTTTATTTGGGCGTTTATCTCGAGATTTGTGTTTGGAGGCGTTTGTGCCTCGAGATTTGTGTTTGTGACTTGGAGGCGTTTGTGCCATCGGGATATTTGTGTTTGGAGGCATTTGTGCTCCTCAAGGATTTTGTCATTTGGAGGCGGTTTGTGCGCTCGAGATGATTGTGTTTGGAGGCATTTGTCTAAAGAGTTTGTGTTTGGAGGCATTTGTGCTCCTCGGTATTTGCTGTTTGGAGGCATTTGCGCCCCACCTCTTGTTTTCTGTTGAGGCGTTTGTGCCCATAGGGTTTGTATTTGGAGGCATTTGCGCTTCGGGGGTTTGTCATTTAGGAATCGGTTTGCGCCCTTCGGATTTGTGTTATGGAGGCGTTTGCTGCTCGTGATTTGTGTTTGGAGGCAATTGTACCTCATTGATTTTTGTGTTTTTGGAGGCGTTTGCACCTCGAGTTTGTGTTTGGAGGCATTGCTCTGAGATTTGTGTTTGGAGGCATTTGTGCCTCGTGATTTGTGTTTGGAATTTGTTGCTCACCAGATTTGTGTTTAGGAGGCATTTGCTCCTCGGGTTTGTGTTTGGAGGGGCATTTGTGCCTGGAGGCGTTTGAGTTTGGGAGGCGTTTGTGCCTCGGGATTTGTGTTTGGAGGCGTTTGCGCCTCGGTGATTTGTGTTTGGAGGCGTTTACGCGCCTTGGGATTCAATGTGTTGGAGGCGTTTAGCATGCGGGATTTGTGTTTGGAGGCATTTGTGCCTCGAGATTTGTGTTGGAGGCGTTTCTACCTCGAGCTTTGTGTTTGGGCGTTTGTGCTTGGTAGGCTAATTTAAAGGCGTTTGCGCATCGATTTGGGAGGCGTTTATTATTTGTGTTGAAGGCGTTTG